>WOGR01009729.1:0-11206 GCA_015342045.1 Leptinotarsa lineolata | reverse complement strand
TATGCCCTGAAACTTTAATAAACATTTCAAATTTTGTCCCAAGGTAGACCTTTTAGTACTTGACATAAAAAAAATTATTAAAATCGATTTACAACTTCAAATTTTAGGGGGGTGTTTCCATTAAAAACGGGTCACACTTTATGTATGTATGTATATGTGTATATACTTTTTTGATTCTATCTATACTTTTGTATTAGGTATTATGTGTAGCTATTTTTAATTTTTGAATTGTACTGCGAGAAATGGGTTTTGAACCCGTAAATAAATAAATAACACACACGGTCGAAGGCCTTAGAAATATCGAGCGCAACAGCTTTTGACTCTCTATGATTCTCGATTGCGTTATTTCAAATATGGGTGACATACGATAGAAGGTCGCTTGTTGATCTTTGTTTCCGAAAGCCATATTGATGGTCGCTCAAGATGTTGAAGCCTTTCAAATATTTAAAGATACTGTGGTTTACGGCTTTCTCCACTGATAGCAAAGCGACTGGTCTATAGTTATTTGAAAGATTCTTCTTGCCCGTTTTCGGAATAGGCTGAACGTGAGCAACCTTCCAACAAGAAGAAAAAAACCTTTTTTTGTAAGACAGGTTGAAAAGTCTGCAAAATACTGATGCGAGTTCATTTGCGCCCTTTTTGAGTACGATGACAGTCTCTTCATCGGGACCAGACGCCTTGTTGATATTGAGCTGTTGATGAACTTTATATACCACAATGGGTCGTTATGCTACTCCCAAGAAATAGTTTACTGACGCAAATCGAGAGATTTTGTTGGCATCCGTATACACAAAAAAGTGGAAATTTGATTGTTAGCTGTGAATATTGTTCTTATAACGCGCCTCTTCAGAATGTGGCTCACTTTGTCGGTTACTCCATGAATATGAAGAAAAAAGATTCTGGATGGACCAGTCCGTTTGTTCATCGAGCTTTTTGAGATGTGGGGTATGGGTTTACTGAAATTGGATGGATTTGGGATAGTCGTTATAGCGAAGAGCGGATTTGAGTTTGTCTAGTTTCTTGGATATATTGTCGCTGCCAGTGAGTCTGATTGACCTATGTATGAGAGGATTTAGAACGGATTTCAATTCGACAGGATGATGATGGGACTCAGCGCATCGATGTACCGGTTAGTATGGGCTGATTTTCGGCAAACAGTGTGTGAGAAGGAGTTTTTGAATTTTGTGATGAGAACGTCCAGGACTGGATGTGGGTTGTTATTTTTGACTTCCATTGTGAATTTTAGATCTAAACGTAAGGATTTGATTTGATTAAGGAATGTATGGAGACTTGTGGTCACGGTAGTGTAGAGGTTAGCACATCCGACTTTCAAGCGGAAGACCGGGGTTCGATTCCCCGCCGGACCACCGTGCTGGGTTATCGCACGTTAAAAGGTTAGGCCTCGTTAATCCAATGCTCACACAAGTTTCGACTTCTGAGGGTTGACGTTCGTCAGCTAGTTAATGGAACAATTTTTTCTTCAGATCCGTGAGGCTATATAACAAAGACATCATTAACATATCAAAGCCAACATTCAGGTTTGAGGTCAAACATGTCAATGGCATTGTTACATAGGAGACTTTGAAACCAGAACCAGTGAGAATTTCCGTAAGGGTGAACTTTCCCGCCCTCATATCATGAGAAACATGTTCTCCAAGTGAAACAAGAACCTTTTTCAAGTAGAAGGTGATGAGACACTGCGTCAGAAAAACACTCGGGTAGCATTTATTTTTCGCTATCTACCCGAGCGAGACCGAGTCAGGTCAGTGTTATAATATGAAGAAAACACTATTTGCAATGAACCTCAATTCATTTACTTCCATCATTTATGAATAAAATCACTTTCTGAGAACTTTTTAGCGTCAAACTAATATGTTAACAAACTTTGCTACGTAACGACTTACCGTAGCAACGATGAATTGCAAATACCGAAAGACGGTCGATAAAAACTAATTTTCCTCCACAAAAATTACTTTCTTTCAGTATTCTATGAATATTTATAATTCTCTGGTTATATGATTTCGAAAATAACATTTTCCAAAATTTCATTGATTCCTTCAAAAAGGATACCCACATTTCTCTAATTGAGTACAAAACCCATTTGAGCGATGGTTTAAAACACTATTATATAATTTTATGTGGGAATATTTTAATATTTTGAATCATTATCATGATGATTTATTCAAAATAATTTCTGCTAAAAATTGCACGGTGACGATAATTTGAATTTGTAATAGTAAAACATCAGTTGTCTTTTATGGATGTCAGAAAAGACACATACTTTTGACGACGCAGATATCGGATTTCCATAATATTTCAGTAACATTCTGACCTATAAGAGAAAACCCAGTTAGCTGTAATTTTTTGCTCGTTTGTTTACAATCTAACTGAAATAAATAATCATAGATCTCCAAAACCGAAATGACCCTTCTGTGGAACACGTGCAAATTTTATGGGACCCATATACCGCGCGTCGAATTTGAGCTTTATGAAGCATCAAAAGTTGCTGAGGTTTGTACAGCCCTCGCAATTCCAGTAACATAATTGTGCCAAGACATGTTAGTGTCCATTTTAACACCATTGAATCTAGTGTTCGGCCTTGTTCTAAGAAAACCTCCCATCCAACTGAATGAAATTGTTCCTGTTTAGGGCAGTTTGAAACAAGTTTTATTCATCAGGCCTACACAATGAATAATATCAACAGAAATACTAGGTTGAAGTCTACTTCAAACTGTATAATCTCAGTGGATATTTATTCAATTCAATCGAAATAAGGGCCATTTGAATCAGTGCACTTCTGCCAACGTGACACAAGTTGAATAATTCTGTCTGCATAAAAATTGTGTGCTCGGGATTCGATGAAGTCGACGGAGGCCGTTTTTCCGATGTCCTGATTGTATGTTCTACCGGTGAGAAAGTTATTGGATTGCTTGAAAAGATGTTATTTGGTTGGCGAAAGGTCTGGAAAGTATGGTAGGTGGGACATAACTTCGACGCTCAAATCGTTAAATTTTCTAACGGTGATTTGTGAAACGTACGTTGCAGTGGAGCAGGATCAGATTTCTTCTCTTGACCAGTGCTGAATGCTGCTGGCCCAATTTCGGATACATTTCGTCGATTTCCTCACAATACGACCCTGCTGTGATGGTTTGTCCCGTTCGCAGAAATTTATAATGAATCACATCAGTCGCTGACCACAATACAGTAACCATGGTCTATTTTGGGTGGGTTTTCGCTTTTGGAAAGTATCTGGGTGACTCACCGGTGTCCAACCGTTTCCTGTTATCGTAGAAGAACCACTTTGCATTCCACGTGACGATCCGATCTAAAAAAGGATCGTTTTGGTTGCACAAAAGCGCATGGGAGCTGACCCCAGTTCCTTCGTCATCCCACGAACCGATTGTGATGGGTCAGTATCCACCAGGGTCCTCAGATCCTCGTCCTGGATTATTGTAGGTCAACCACTTCGGGGTTCATCTTCGAGACTAAAATCTCCGGAATGCAATTTCGCAAACCAACGTCGAACAGTGCATTCATTATCAATATCATTACCAAATGCCTCGTTAATTTTTTGGACAGTTTGAGCACCGCTTCAGTTCAATTAGAAACACCCCCGTATCTTTCGTAATAATCGAGTTAGAATTATGAATCTGCAAGGACTGATGAAAATTCTCAAAATGCACACATCACCTGAATAAAGTTAGTGGTATATACTGCCCGCCACTTACGATGTAACAACCCATTTTTACGGTAAAACATGCTAGGGGGCAAAATAGTTTGCTTTCAATACTTGAATCCCTTCATTCTATCTAGAGAGTACTCTCAGGTATCAAAGACGCAGACATTTTCACGGATTAATTCGGCTGTGAGATGCTATCATCCATTTTGAGCCTCTCTGAAGGAAATGTCACAGCATCACAGTCGCAGATTATCGAGATAGTGTGGAGCAGTGTCTGAGGAAGACCATTCGTAAAACTAATTCTGGGTGCCGAACATCCAAATTTTTTTCCAACCAGAAGTGAGAGCTCTCTGATTGATGAGCAAATATCGCAAAAAATGGAAAAAATTCATTTACAAAGGTTCTCATCTCGAAAACTGTACAATTTTGATCTTCGATTGTGGACTCTTTCAGTCAGCACATCAAGAACTACAACATATCAAAATTTAGGCAAAATTCACCGCAAGCCATTTCTCATGAAAAATGTGCGGGGTCCTTTATTAAAATATTGAGGAAACATTCTGCCAACCGAAACAAAATTATTCTTCGTACTCATTGCAACATCGAAACAACCGGTTACTTTAAAATAAAAAATCGAACTCGGTTAACAGCTAGAATTCAGATTATTTTACCTAATTGCTGAATTGTTGCCTGGAATCATGTGAAGGGATTGAATTACATTAGTTTCAATAAATAAAAATCATGTGGTGTCTTGAGATTACCATGCATAACGGTTGCTCATTGATATTTACTGTTAACTTGACAATATTGTTGAAATATCTTGTTGTATTAACCCCCATACCAGTTTTCATTGCATTTGTTGTTTGTGGTATTGTTTCTTGTATCACTGTTGTTCCTGTTGATTCTGCCGTGTTTTTGTTCCCATTGTGTTCATTGTTCTTGTGTTTGTGTTGGGTATTGTTCCTGTGTTCCAATTGTTTTCTGTTCATGATTTTCTGTTCATATTTCAATATTTCTGAAGTTTCTATTTTTACTGACATCGGCTCATTTTGATTAACAAAGTTCAACATGGCACGTCTGTCACTTAAAGAAAAAATTGAAATTGTTATAATTGTTGGTGAAGGCGTGAGTTCTTATCGTGAAGCGGCCGCTGAATTTAATAGAAGACACTCGCTAGAGGTAGCTGTTCACCCTGAAACTGTTCATAAAATATATAATCTGTTCGTGAGCTCCGAAAAGGTAACAAGGGATATAAAAATTGTGAAACAATTTTCATATCCCTGTTACCTTTCCGGATGATAGCATATTGGCGGCTCATGAAGCTAATCCTATAATTTGTTTGAGAACCTTATCGCTTCAATTCAATATGAGCCGCAGTAAAATATGGAGGTGTTCAAAGAGGCATGAATTGCATGCGTTCAAACCCAAATGCCTACATACTTTGCACGGAGATAAAATCCGCCGTATGGAGTATTGTTTATGGATGCAGGGAAACTATCTAAATAACAGGAATTTTTCAAAGTATATCTTATACGGTGGTGAGGCAACCTTTACCACAAATGGTGTTGTATATTCCCAGGCTGAACAAAATTCAAATCGGGTGGTGAATTTTACAGACCAAATATCTCAAAAAATCAATGTGTGGTGTAGTATCCTGAACGAAAATATTATCGGGCCATTTTTTAACGATCAAAATCTAAACGGACGACTATTCATTGATTTTCTCGAAAATGCATTTTCCGATGTGTTGGATGAACTACCTTTAGATGTGAGACACAAAATAAATTTTCAGTTAGATGGTTACCAGTTCACAATAGTAGCATAACAAGGCTTCGATTGAATAGGAACGTACCTATGAAATGAATAGGACTCAATAGCCCTCTCGTAGTATGGCCACCACGATCCCCAGATCTAACTCCACTGGATTTTTATTTATGGGGAACGTTGAGAAATGATGTTCATAATTATAGCCCAATAAATAGAGAAGATCTCCGTACAAGAATTATACGAGCGTGTAGAGAAATCACACCTAGAGAACTGAGAAGAGTTGGAGGAAATAATAGGAGGTGCATAAAGAATGTGTTCGCTTGAAAGGAAGTTTGATGGAAGGCACAAAAATATAGAATTATCAACAAGTAAATCAATTGAAATTGATTGTTTCGCGAGTAGCGGGCAGCCTATATAACTTTGGCCAACCCCATTCAAGTAGTATGTGCATTTTGAGCATTTCCATCAGTCTTGAGAGTTTCATCAGTCTACCTCTATTATTTTGGAATATACGTGGGTGTTTCCATGATAAGTGACACAAATTCAGATTTTTCAGGACTGACATTTTTTCAGGAAAAAAGTAAGTACGTGTATTCGTAGTAAGTTGGTAGTCCTGATTACGAATCTGAGTCTATTTTGACCCCTAGTATGTTTTACCGTTGGGGTTGTTCCATCGCGACGGGCAATGTATATCACTTTGGCTAACCCTATTTGAGAGGATGTGCATTTTAAGCATTTCCATCAGTCCTGGGAGTTTCATCATTCTACCCCAATTATTACGAATTATTACGTGTCTTCACGTGTCTAACTTAGTTAATGAAGACACGCCCAAAGAAGCCATTGTATGGCGAAACATGTGTTACGTTTTTGTTGAACTGTTTAGTGAAAATTTCACAATAAATGGTTTTTGAATACGTTGATGATTTAATCTCAAATTTTGTCCACACTTAACGCAATAGATATATTAACTTGACAATGCAGCTTTTTCTAGCTCTCCTGCCAACAACTCACTAAAACCACTAGAAATGTATAGCCTTCTGATTCCACTCATTGTATTTATTGAGCATATCCATTTTCTGTATTTGAGATGTACATGATTTATATATCTTGCTGAATAGATCGGAAAGCACAATACAGGTATACCTAGGTGTAACCCATATATTCAGCAAGAAGTCACCTATATTATTTGAAATACTGATATACAAGAATGTATTGAATGAATGAAACAATTTGCAATTTGAAATATTATCAGAATATCGAAGTAGCAAATCATGTTTGTTGAAACTTCTTTTTATAAAAACATGTAATGACTACCACACTAGTTACTGATGTGGTTTCTTTCAGATACAAACTTGAAGAAATAATCCATATGAAACAACTACTACCTCCAACCGATATTGATATTGATATAAAATGTACCTTACGAAAAACTCTCACTTTTAACACTTCATCTGCAATAATTGAACAGTTGATTATGTCACACTAATGATGAATTACATTATAGAGTAATGTCTATAGTACCTACAGTATATTTTCCATATTTAATTCAATTTGTGAAGTTTTTCCGAGTGATTACTGAAACACGCGATTTTCAAAGAACTCACTACAACCAACTTCACTGAAATTATTCCCAACATACGAAGACAGAAAACTTTGATAATTTGCTAAACCAACGCTATTTCATGGCGAGAAATTAACTGAAAGTTCCGCAAGGGTTATAACTCTTTGGAGAGCAATTAAAAATCAACTTTTAATGAATTTCTAACTATATTTCATGATCACGTTTATTGAAATGAATAGGAAATACCTAAGAAACAGGACGGTTACTCCCTGGAGGGTTCTTCAATCAGAAGTACTAAAACGAAATGGGAAATAAGACAAAAATGTATAAACAAGTAGTGATTGCCAACGTAACAAAAATTGAACAATGGGAATTCTGAAACATTAAACAATATTGGAAAATATTTATAGAATAAGAGTTACTGCTTTATTAAAATTATTTGATATGAATTGAAATTAAGGAGAGTTTAATTTCTGACAAAAAAAGGTTTTGGGTTTCTATTCCTCTCGAAACAACTACTTTCATATTACCATTGAAGTTTCCCACATGGGTGGAGAAGTACAACAAAAAGATTCCAATGGCTGGGATTGAATCAAATACACGAATGAATGTCATTACGTAATGTAATCGATGACATGAGTAGATTTAACTCATTCGTGAGATAATGTTATGAAGAATTGAGTGATTCATATATAATATACTACTTGCAATTGCACATTCGGGCATGGATCACTAGTTTGACGGCTAGAACCGCATCTTCTCTGATCACACATGTCTCACAATTTTTAAGAAAATAAGTAAGATTCCATGGGTGTTCATTTACTCAGTTATAAAAATACTCCAAATATGTCTCAAGTTTCATTCACAACAGCGGTGGTTATTATTAAAGGCGGCAACTGAAGTAATTAGTTGTACGAAGGTTTTTTACGAACTGTCATTATAATGTAATTATTCAAGTAACTTTCCCTGGGAACTCTTAACTGTCTCTTTATTATAAATTGTTGTCTATAGTTGTCTTTTGTATAAACAAAATGTGGTCTTGAGTGTTATATAGAAATTGCAAACAATTTGATTACCTAATGTTAAGAAAAATATTGTTTGTTTACAGAAAAAAAAAAGATTTCGAGAAATCATCTCCCAGATATTAAATATTCAATTCCGTTTCTAATGGATCCATTTTGGAACTTACTGAAAAACCTGAAGTATGAAGACACTTCTTACTCACACTCTATTGAGAAATTTTTAAGAAATGTTTTCAATTCATTAATTTCATTATTTATTATTATATTTCAAGATTATACTTTTGGTCTCATCGAATGTACTGTACCAAAATTTATCTAATATTATCTTCTTGCATTTGATTCTTATTAGTTGCCTATTCAGGAATACCAATTTTCTAATTGAATCTGATTCGATTATTGCTAATTTTCCCTGTAGAAAATCATTTCGAATGAACTAGTTCTGCTCCCCACGTAGGTCCATTATCAATCAACAGCGGGAGTAATTTGAATGTAGGTAGAATGTGAATACGTTCACCTGTTTAAGACAGGAAGTAACCGGTTGAGCTCATTTAAGTCAATTTTGGAGCCTTTCAGTAGGATTAAATTGAACTTGTGTGGAATTAATTTGATTCAGAGGTGTATCATTACTGTCTATTGAGATTTGCCCCATCGGAGGTCAAACACAGTTTTATAGTTAGTTAAATTGGTTAGTACATAAAGCAGTAAAATTCGTTTTGAAATTTAGAATTACAAATTGATTTATTCACGAAAATTGAATATATTATTGTTTTCACAACATTTATCAAAATTATGTGATTTGTGACTACTCCTGCAACCACTTTAAATTCCACTGATGAAATCTATTGCATTTCTAAATATCTTCACTTTGATATGAAAAGTTAAGACCTTTTCATAACTACTTACTTTATTAACAATATGAACAATTTTCTCCTGTTGAAATTCTGTAGTTTCAGGTAAATTGAAGGTTTATTGTGTGATTGACAGCATTGACATTGATACTCAAAATATATTGATATGAAAACTATATAATTACTATGTGAAAAATTCATTATTTTATCCATTCATGAAAAATAATTGTGTTGGATACTTTAGTTCTCTGGAGTCGAATTTCTCCTTCTGTGTAGTCAATATATTGTAGTTTATTATCTGATACCACCAAATTGGTTGGCGGAATGCAGGTCTAGAAAAGTATTGCAGTACTGGTATGTTGGATCACTTTATGTTATATACATCATTGACTTACTATCAGTGTTATCGAAAATTATGGAAACATCTGTAAATCAATGCTAAATTATAAGCGATCGCCAGTTTATTCCACAAGAAAATATAAACACATAAAAATTTATGATTTCTAAAAAAACAGACTGTGTCAAGTTGTTGTAGTTTAGTTTTCCAAGGAATCTGGCCGTGTTCATTATGAGACTTCATCAACTGGATTTAATTTCAATGGCCTTGTTGAAAGTGTTGATACATAATTTTCCAGTTTCACAAAATCGTGTATTATACCGAATGACAACGGAATCATGTACACGGCGTTATTCGGTTGTTTCTGGGGTAAAAAATTTGTAATTCATAACCAAACTGAAGTTCATTGAAGCCTATAAAAAAAACAACTGGATACTTTCAATTCACAACTTGGAATGAACCTAAGTTGAGAATGTTGTGTAGTAACCTGTAATTACATTCTCTTGGAACATTTGATAATTTGCTTTTCAACGATTTAACACAAGTGATCATTTTCTTTTGAAATGGAGGCTTATGAGTCATTTTCACAAAATTCAATATGACGTCATCTATGGTAATATTGTCAAACAATCGAAATTTTTCACCAATTCAAGAGTGAATATTTTGGAGTTCTGTTTCGAAATATTTAATTTCTTATTACGTATGTATACAGTGCATTTCTTTAATGTCCCCCCTTTTATTCTTTGAACGAGTCTGCTCAAAAAAATAAAAATTTGGGATAATGAAATTGATGCATGAATACTTTATTTTGAAGTGAAATTGACAGATGAAACGTTCAAGATGGCGACTGGGCGCCATCTTGGAAAAAAATTAAATGGAAAAGGGGGATCTTGTGACACATCTGTTTGAAGCTCCTGACAAATCCTTCACAACCCTAGAATATAATGTCAATATCTTCAACTACTACAAAATGGCGGCACTTTTAATAATTGCCTGAATACATTGACACTTAACTACATAATATGAGGTAATAAGCTTGAGGTCAGTTCGGAAAATGCTCGAAATGGTTGCCTTGAACTTCTTAATATATGAACACCCTATCCGATATTTCACGCCGAACATTTTCGAACACAGTAACGTCAATATCTCTACAAATATTTTTTATTCTCGGCCGTATATCCAATATTGAAGCAGATTCAATTTCGTACACCTTTTGCTTCAAATAGCCCCATAATATAAAGTTCACAGGTGTCAAATCTGGCGAGCGATCTGACCATTCTGTAGGACCTCGAAGGCCAATCTAACGACCGGGAAAAGTAGTATCCAAAAAGTTTTTTACTTATCGGGAGTAATGAGGTGGTGCTCCATCTTGTTGGAATACAATATCCATATCGAATTCATTAGGATTCGCTTCGACTATTTCAGTGATGAGAGGCTCAACATTAGTTTCCAGCATATTCAAAAACAGTTTCCCTATTAAATTTTGATCAATGAATAGAGGTCCCACAATATGGTTCCCCAATATTCCTGCCCAAACGTTAATTTTTTCTGGATATTGGATATGTGTTTCTCGGAAAACGTGAGGGTTGGTGTCACTCCAATAACGGAAATTTTGTCTGTGAACATTGCCGTTTAAAAAGAATGTACATTCCTCACTAAAACAAATATTGTGGAGATAGGTAGGATGCCTTGCAATGGTTTTCGTCATGATTTCGCAGGATTCTGTTCCTCGATCAGGGTCATCTTCAGTTAATTGGTGTACCATTTTATTTTTGTATGGATGATACCTATTCCTCTTCAAAATTCTCCACACAGTAGAAGGAGACACCTCACAAACATTCGCGACGGAATAAGTAGACTATTCAGGATTTACCACATTCTCACCAAATATTTGCACTTATTTTCTTCCGCATCGGAGGGATGACCTGGGGACTTTTTGTTATATACACTACCGGTAGTTCTGAATTTGGATACAAGTTCCCTCAAATATTT
>WOGR01009728.1:0-11206 GCA_015342045.1 Leptinotarsa lineolata | reverse complement strand
GAGAAGAAAGTGTTTCAAAATGTTGTTGGACAACAAATTCCAAGTCCCAAAACTATTATGAGACATTTGTAAATTTCTAAAAGTGTCTAAATTTCCATTTTGATATACTTTGAAATAACAAAATGAACTGGAGTCATCTGAATCTTGATGGGCCTTGGCATAATTTTTACAAATTTTACAAGAATGGACTTTCATACACCTTTGGATCAAATAACCACAGACGTATCTCACAAAGTTGTTTCTAACAGATCTGAATGTTGGTAATCAGTAGGTATCTATAACTTCATTTATTTTTTTTTAGTATGGGATGAGTTCCTTGTTCAGAATTTAGGTCAACAATTCTCAACAATATTTCATCTGTGTCCCCTCCACAATTTTCCGTCCCGCAATTCATAGTATCGAAACATATTATTTGAAAGACCTTACAAATTGAATTGGGGTGATTTCCATTTTGTTGCCGAATTATCCCCAAAAAGTTTCGAAAGCAAACCTGATTCACTCTTCTGGTATGAGAAACTCTCTTATATCCAAATATCCCATAATTATAATATCCCCTTAATTGTAATTTGCTAGCATTCAATACAATTCAACGTTTTTGTTATATATACTCCTTTGCTATTAGAAACTTGAAAAGTTCTAAGAAAATCATAACATTTTTCCAAAAAATCTATTTGACATTTCAAACCTTTGAATGCCCTATTGTATGCTTTTGCTGCTTTCGTTCTCGATAAATTAAGCAAATCAAATAGTTTGTCGATCTTTTCAATAAACAGTAAGTGGCTGCTGCCTCCCTAGAAATAAATATGGAAATATATAAATTTATACCACTGGAAACAGTTGCACTCAAAGTTTGAGCAGCCAACTTCTCTTTCATTTTTTCGAAGTTTGATGATATGATTGATATGGGTATCAGTGAGCTTTGGGGCACCTCTTGTGGGATACTCCTTAACCAGATTGTGAAATGTAACATTTTCCCATGAAGTTTTCATATCGTTGAATATAAAATGATGATTTCTCATATTATTTCTTATAGCTTTGAGAAGATGTGGGGTATCAAAACAGAATACAACTTTTCTATTATTAATATAAAAAAAGGGTTTTTCAGGGACAATATCTAAAGAATAAACGAATTTTATATAATTTGAAACCATATATCGCTTACAACTACCAAGACTTTTTGAATCTGAGGGAAAATGAAGAAAACTATGAGATCTGTCTTTGTAATAATTATTGAAACAGTGCCTTGCAGCACATACACATCCGCCACTAACAACACGCTTCTCCATTTTAATCAAAATATTAAAGTAAAACACTTCTTGAGTTCAGGTACAATTAACACAATATCACAATGATGGAGCTACCAATCGACTGGCTCAATGCAACCGGCAACATGTCAATTAAAACCAAGATTAGGATGCGCCTTGACGATGCGCAATATTTCCCGCCAATGGTCACTTCTGATTGTTTGCTATTCTATGGTTGTGCGGTTGGGAGAACCACTTATTGTCAATTGTCATATGGTCATAATGAATTTTATAGTGAATTTTAACAGTTAGGACTTCAATTTTCTTCCACTTCTTTGATTACTTTATTCAAAGAAAAGCATTATCAGAGTATCGAAGAATAACTGTTACTGAAGAAAGGTTGGTTGGGTAACTGGATCAATTTTTTCTCAAAAAAAAAAGCCGAAGTTTCGAATTTAATTAAACTCTTCTTCAGGAAAGAACACGAAGAAACTACTTTTCGAGCCAAAGAAGAACACGAAGAGGCTAGTTTTCGAGCCCCGAAGAATAATTTAATTAGATTCGAAACGTCGGCAAAAAACAATAATTTTTTGTGAGGAAAAATAATTGATCCTGTTACCCAATCAACCTTTCTGCAGAAAAATTATTGTATCACTAAACTAGTTAACTAATAAATGTTACCTTTACAGTAGATTTGTCCACCACAGGGCTGTTTTGGGGTGACTTCTTGGGGCTCTCCATGTTGTTCCTTGTTGAGGCACACCGCACCGGCGAGCCCTGACTCACGGGGGGTGCAGGGGATACATCACTGTAACAAAAAAATTGAATTCAGATCATCGCTGCCCAGAAAAGTCGTTTATTAACTTCTGTTAAAATTTTTAATAAAACATTGGTGTACAAAAACTGTTGGAGCCAAAAATATACTAACACTAAAAACAAAGTGTGAAAATATGTATTAGGTTGTTTCGAAACTTTTGTCCGTTTCAATGTCATGTGTTTTTGTAGCTCCATATTTCAATAAATATGTATTCTAACGTATTCGAAATACATTTTGTTGTGAGATTTTCACTAAACAGTTTTACAAAAACGTGTTTCGCCATACAGTGCTTTCTTCGAGGGGTCTTTATATATAACTTTTTATATAACTAATTTCACAATTTGAAGTACCTACATTTCAAGTACTTGAGTTTTACCTGGTCATTTGATGTTTCATGTGTACCTGAGTTTGTAATGAGTTGAATTACCTGAGCTTATGTACCAGTTTCCACAATCGAAAAATATTTAGTAACGGGGAGTTTTTGATTCTAATTGATCATTCAGTAAAATACCCGAGTTCTTGAATCTACTGATTTCTAAACATTCTAGAAGATTGAGTGTCAAACTTTTCTCTTCTAAATGTAACACGTCGTATTCATGATTGAACTCATGACCTTCTGCTGAAAGATGATTTTCAGATGTGGTATTGGGTCTTTCTATTTACAAAACAACTACTATGCTCTTTAACTCTTTGAGAAAATGTTCTCCCTGTTTGGCCAATATACAGTTTAAAGCAGGAGCTGCAAGTCACCACTGAAAGGAAGGTAAATAATTCAATAAATTACCTTGACTTAACCATTACGAAAAATAACAAACATGATTTTGCAATTTTTCACAAACCATCTTAGACGGACATTATCATACATAATTCCTCCACACACCCATACAAACATAAAGAAGCTACATTCAACAGTATGCTTCACAGACTATTGAATATTCCACTGTCAGAGTAATTTCCAGAGAGAGCTGAGTTTGATCAAACAAATCGCGGCCAACAACGGTAGATATTATAGACTCCATTCTTTCCAAAAAAAACTACAGAAGCAAGCCATGGACCAGGTCTACTCAAATTGAAGATGCGATAACGTCAGTTATAGGACATTATCATATTTGGGTGAACCCGCCAATATTGTTGCCCGTTTTTTGAAAAAAAGAATGCGTAAACGTAGCTTATAGAACAAATAATAGTCTACGTTGATTTATTAAAAACTATAAAGACAAAACCTCGGTGTCGGATATATCAGGAGTTTGTAAGCTGACTTGTGGCACCTGCCCAAAACTGTATATTGGTCAAACAGGGAGAACATTTCCCCAAAGAATTAAAGAGCATAGAAGTAGTTTTGTAAATTCCATTCCACATTTGAAAACCATCTTTCAGCAGAAGAACATGAGTTCAATCATGAATACGTCGTGTTACATTTAGAAGAGAAAAGTTTGAAACTCAATATTCTAGAATGTTTAGAAATCAATTGATTCAAGAATTAGGGTATTTTACTGAATGATCAATTAGAATTGAAAACTCCCCGTTACTAAATATTTTTTCGAATGTGGATACTGGTATATTAGCTCAGGTAATTCAATTCATTACAAACTCAGGTACAAATAAAACATTGAATGTACTTGAAATGTAGGTACTTCAAATTGTAAAATTAGTTATATAAAGCATTGATTATGCAGAACGGCCCCCAATCAGTTTTGTAATAGTATATTTTCGGTAAGTTTTTGCCTGAAAATGAAATTTGCTGTTAAGATAAATGGAGGATTTTTCATAAACTGCTGTCCTTTTTTCTTATACTCTGTATTGAATCAGAATACACAATAGCCATATGAGAATGAATTCTCTTGTTATGTTTACAAATTTGTTTTACAGGAAACAAACAGGTGACATACCATTATAAAATAGTATTAATAATCACTATCACTTCTGACAAAAGTTTTTTTACCACTGTGGTGTCGTCTATCTATCGAGATCTATAGCTAAAAGTCATTGGTAAAAGTTACGAATAGTAACGACCCTAAAACCAAATCTTACCTACTGTGTACAGACTAAAAATACACCCTGACACCCAAACAAGTCCAATTCAAAAGATTATTCCGCATTCTAAATCTCTTTTGTTTGAATTCAGTGTACTGTGTCAACAGAAAGTTCACAAAAATTATCTTTGTAGACACAAGATAAAACAAAATGGAAAGCAGATTGAATTTGATTTATAGGATGCCACCCACACTTGAATTTGAGCCTCAATAAATTTTTATACGTTACGTTGTAAGGAGAAGTTTTTATATCCTCTAGAGAAGATCGAAGAAAAAAAAATTGAAAGAAATATAACAATAAAAAAAAGTTTTACGAAAGAATAGTTTGTATAGTCACTTTCAAAAAATGTAAAAAAAAACAACTAAACACGATTTAAATACAAATTCACATGTCATGGCAATGAAAATATGATGTATCACACAATAAAATATGATTCAAAGAGTAAGTGTCAATATACAACAACAGCTAAAAAATAAAAACACATGTATTAAATCACAGCAAAGCTTCATTGTAATATTCATCCAGATTGTAGTACGCTTTTGCTGCAAGGGCATCTTCAATAAGTTTTCTGAACTTTTTATAGCTTTTCTCCTTCCTAATTTCGTAAGGTATGTGATTAAAAAGCTTTTTACTTTCATGAAACTTTCATGTTTTTGGAACAGGAAGATGTATTTTATTTTCTGTTACTTGCCGGGTTATGTAGTTTATATGTTCCGTAGTTCCGTAGTTTGTAAAACAGGCAAACAGTTTTCAGAATGAAATTACAAGTAACAGTGAGAATTTTTTCTCTCAAAAATAATGGTGTATATGACTCACGCACTCCCATCTTGCATTAGTATCTAACCGCTTTTGCAAAAAAAAAACACTGAATGAAAAAGTTGTTGAATGCAAAATCGCCAGGTGAGACTCAATCAGGGAATGATATACCATTTTTGTTGTGGATGAACTCAGTTCATTCGATACTATTCGAAATGCTGATGCCAATTTTTTATTCAAAGCTGAAATATGTTGGTCAAATTTTAATTTGAAGATTCTGAAGATTCCCAGGAATTTGGATTGGTTTTTATTCTCAAGAATATGACCATTCAAGTATACATTTTTAATATTACAGCTGAAGATGGGTAAGTTTGTTTTTAGATATTGAAGCACAAGTAGTTTGCGTCACACCATTTTTTTACAACCTTTAACTCACTAGAGATAGTTTTTTGCATATTTGAAGAATTTTTACATGCCAACGGAGCTTGGTGTCATCGGTAAAGAACGTAAAAATTCCTTGAATTGAGAGAGTAACAATGTCATTTACATATATAAGGAAAATGATCGGACCCAGTTCTAATCCTTGTGGAACGCCCCACAGGATACCTATCCATAGTGTGATAGTTTTTCGTTTGATCTCACTAACTGTTTTCTGTCACTTGGGTAAGACCCGAACCAACCATTATACACTCCTCTAAAGCCATAGCAATCCAACCTTTTGCAAAAGAAGTTCATGATTAACACAATCAAAAGCTTTGGAGAAGACGCAGAATACTGCCGCTACGACCTCCCCATTGTTGAGATGTATGTATTCATGTTTGGAGAAGAAGAACTCATAAGAAACTGTAGAAAAAGTCTTACCAAAAATATCAGCAATCATATAGCGTTATTGGAGCATTTGAAGGGAGAGATTGCAAAGAACGCACCGCGTCACTAGTCAATTAAAACAATGGCAAGACTACATGAATTGAACTTCGAATTGCTCCCACATCCACTGTATGCGCCAGATTTAGCTCCCAGCGACTACTGGCGGCTCGCAGACCTCAAAAAAATTCTCACCGGAAAGAAACTTCGCTCCAATGAAGAGGTTATTGCTGAAACCAAGGCCTATTTTTAGGCAAAAGATAAATCGTTCTACAAAAGTGATATTGAAATGTCAGAGCAGTGCTGGAATGATTGTGTGGCTATTGATGGAGATTACGTTGATGAATAAAACTATTTTCGAAAAAGAAAGCGTTTTCTTTCTTAGGTCCGGGACTTTTCATCCCATGTCAGCTCGAATAAATTCTGAATTGAGCTTTCAAGCATCTTTTGAGGTTAGATCATTCAGTTCATACACCGCACAATGTACAAGTTACGTCATACCAAAATAAATATTATCTCATTGTCAGGCAAGAAATTCTGAGAATTTGACAAAAAGTGCTGATTTCTTACAAAAAAAGTAAAAAAGAACAGGCTGTAAAACATCTGGGCAGCACTTGAGCATTTCATTGCAATATTTCAACAAAAATATTCAAGGACATCAGAAGCTGGATTTTTCAACAACTCTAATCTTAAGTGTAAACCATCTCGTTTTGAAATTGATAAGAAGTACGGCTTGTTATTAATGACATAACTATTTTGTAAACAGTTTGTAACTTCGGTTTGAAAACGTTTTCATATTTGTTTGCGGAAAGATTAATAATTAACAATTGTTGCATCAATTCTCTCTCGTGTAATTTTCTCAACCTCAACATCCTACAAGGTGTTGTTTTCGACGTAGTTCAAATCTTATTTTGTTTATCTTTTTTCTGAATAATTACTTTCAATAATACGTAGCAAAATAATTGTATAGGTGTGAAAGTTCACAAATGAAATTTATTATGATTTTCACTATAAAAGGTTTATTTACAAAACCGCGATATGTGTTTCGCTATACAATATAATCTCAAGCAAGATTTGATTTACTACTTTTAGAAACATTACTAAGACCTACGATCCGATCGGAAAATTGATTATAATCTAGTTTTAACTACCTGAAAAGAGCGGATATACAGTCATTTCACTACCAAGTAAAAGCATGACTATCTGGTATAGGAATCACACGTTAAAAGGTAAGACCGCGTTAGTCCTTAGCTCTCACAAGTTTCGACTTTTGAAAATTGTCTTTCGTAGGGGGGCGATAGCTGGTTAAGGAAAAAACAGATTTCAAACAGATTTAATACTATATAGATCATCAGGCTTTGTCGCTCTATAATAATTAATTTGTAATGTTTATTAATTTATTGACTTGTTTCTCACATAGTTTTTACCTTTTTTCGCGTGTATTTACCTGCTTCTACTATTTAACGAAATGAATTTATATCCGTTATTCAGGTAGTTAAAACCAAAATTATATCTGATCGGATTGTAGATGATAGTGATTTTTCAGAATATGAAATGTTTCAATATAAAAGTAGTCAATCAAATCTTGCTTGAAAATATGTGAAAATCGAAATGAATCTTAGTAATTTTTGATATGAACTATCATCAAAAATCGCCCAGTTTCATTCGATAGTCGTGAAAGTATTTGAAATTAAGGTGATTGATAATATTTTTGGTGATAGTGATGTTAGCCTGCCTGAAACCATAACGTGCGGCTGGCTTTCTTACAACCAATTGTTCCCCATTCTTGCACTTGGCTACTCTGTTGATGATGTCAGTAATCCAGAAAAACAAGTGTTTGCAGTTTACATTTTTCTAGTGTTTTGTCTATGAAATCTGTTCATTGTGATTCATATCAAAATCATCCACAAATCCACCTCTAAAATATAATCGATAAAATTTATAAAAAGATATTCACGATTTCCCAACGAAAAAACATCTATAAG
Source organism: Leptinotarsa lineolata (assembly GCA_015342045.1). NCBI lineage: Eukaryota > Metazoa > Arthropoda > Insecta > Coleoptera > Chrysomelidae > Leptinotarsa > Leptinotarsa lineolata. Next base: position 3,506 of record WOGR01009728.1, on the reverse strand, counting down.
TTCTGTCCTCATAAGAATGGATCAGGTCCATAAAGCCAAAAAGTAATTTCAACTAATTGCGTAATAAGTGTTCTGTAATGAAGCAATTGCGTGGAACACTCTTGTTAGATGTGATAAAATTACCTTACTATGAACTGTACAATGCGTTTTATTATTTGGATTGCCCTCCTGGGAAAACCAACTCATGCTATGAAAGCATTTTAACTTCAGAAAAAGTGGTGAGAGCGCCTACATTTAATCAGCTGTCCATACCGAATAGCCCTTGCTCACCATACAAAAAAAAATCAGGACTCTAATACATGAAGAGGCTGGCTGTGGACCAGGACTCTGCCAAATATATATTCTATTTCATTTCATCAGAATCTTGAGATAATACGAAGTGTACTATTTTTATTTCGGGAATAGAAAATAATAACAAACATTTTTTAATGAAAATGGCTTTAATGTTTTTCGAAATACTTTCCCTGATGATGCTTTGTTTCAATTTTCCCCAAATCAACTCGATGAGATTGAAAACACAAAAATAGGGGGGAAGTCTCAGTATGGTGTGTCCATACTTTTCAGGAATACTCTCAAGGGGATACACTTTTTCAAATGTCTATAAAACTTCAAGTATTTGGTTTTTGGTATAGTAATCTACAAAATACAAATTGTTATCCATTAAAAAACTTTGTATTTCATCTTTCCTCGAATTTTTATTCGGTACTTTGATAAGCTGTTGCCAATGATAGGAAGCATTGTCAACAACTATTACACTATTCGCATCCAATTTGGGATCAATGTGTTTTCAAACCATTCCTCTAAAATATTAGCTTCCATGTTCTTATGATAGTCAACATTGCAGTCCCCAAGTTTTTTTCTACATAATTTCAAAGAATTCGGAACCCATCCTTTACTTCTTCCGCAATGCACAATGATTAGTCGCGATCCTTTGTTTGCAGGTATGTTAAGCGTACACATTCTCGAACCATCAGTCCACCCTTTCGTAACTGTGTCGTGAGTGCCATACCAGGTTTCGTCCAAATAGAAAATTTGCCGTTGTTCTCGTCTATATTTAGTTATTTGTTCTGAGTATTAGTTACGCAATTCCACTATTCTTCTGCTTTCCATAACTGCGTGACATTTGTTTATTATTTTAAATCTAAATCCTAGTTTCTTTACCCAATTCTGAAGAGTTTTGTCACAGCAGCTCAAGTTATGGCCGAAAGTATTCAATTTCTTCCTTTTGTAACAGTCATATATTGTTTTTTTCAACGATTTTATTAGATGAACATCTAAAGGTTTGGTAAATCCTGTATCACATCGCGTCTTGCGTTCACAAGGTTTGTTTTTGACCATTTTACGTACAGTTGAGAAAAGAATTTCGATCAAATCTGATGGTGCTTGTAATAGTTTGTTTCCCTCGAAATCAAACTGGAGATGCAGATTCTTATATACATTGAAACATACTCTGTGTTTCAATATTCAGATGAATCCGAATCTTATTCACTGGTATCTCGTTTTCGCATTGTTCACCATCGCTATTGAAACACTGCGTTGTTATCACACTCGTTATTACTATTACTACTTGTCCAGGGATGCCACATTTCAAACAGACAACATTTCAAACAAACAAAATATCGAATATCAACACTCAAAATGCGATCAGTTGCTGAACTGTACATTGATGACACGATGTCTATACCCATCCCCGCATTCCCCGATTCCTATTCGTCATCGTAACATGACTTCAAATTTAATTTTATGACTCTTCAACCAATCATAAAACTCGGTTAGTAACAATTATCCAATACGAACCGCCAATTCTTCAGTCCACGTGGACTAGTTCGCAGACGGTTCATTTCCATCCATTGGGTTTTTTCGCCTTTAAGAGTGCCGACACCTTTTAGTGTGCACAATATCGTTTACTTTGACTATACCTTCATACAGTTGATTCCAATGAACTTGAAAAATATTTTTTGTGATGTCACTTTAAATTGCATTTTTGTTCTAGGTGAGTGGATACATTATGGGCTCGATAATATGTAAGTATTTTTTAAATCACATTTGACGCCTCTCTTGTAAGTTCCACCTGAACCCCGTTTCTCACAAAAATAATGAGTAGTCCAGTTTTTGCTGGAAAATTTACAAATTCACAGAAAATTTCGTAAATGATTCCAGTTTATGAAAACGGGAATAAGCAGGTGAGGTAAAATTACCATGCAATGTAATATAAAATAACAACTCCTCACCAAATATGGTTTTCGGTAAGAATTTCCAACTGAAACTGCATCAAATGAATATGGACATTTTCATAGATTCATCTTTTACTTTCGATACCCTAAAACCTGAATTTTATACTGCAAATCTCCATGTTCTCAGAATCAGTGGGCGCATTAATAAATAGATCTTTTCGTTTAAAGGCAATATATTTTTGAGAGTAGACTATACAATAACGGCTGATATTCCTTCTGTGCACAAATGATCTTCTCTTTCATATAACGGTTGGTAGAATATTCATGTGTACTAATTTTTGAATCATCTGTCAAAACAATACATGAGTTGAAAAATGAAGCAAAGATAGTCATAGCATGCTGTTTTTTGTTCGCTTCTGCCTAGTGCGATGAATGATACTATGAAAGGAATTTGAGATTTTCAATTATCGGAAATCATCAACTTTCGGCTGATGATACAGTGGCCAAACAGCCCGAAACCAGTCTGCAAGTGTGTTCCAATAATTGAAAATCGATTTCGTCGTATCGTCAACTGCATGTGCAGAAATAACTTCAGTGAAGTATCCTGCACTGACACATATCGGATATAATCCAACGCCCTTCGTGGTATTAGCCAGGGTAGTAGTTGTTTTCCGGTAGGTATCAGTTCATTAACCTACAGTGTAGGTTGGCCTGAACAAATTGTTGTTTTAGGAAATTTGATTTACAGCCAGTCTTCAAGTATGCTCACTTCATATGTGAATGTGCATAACCTAATTGTTTTCTTAGTGTAGAAACAATCACTTGAAAATCAAAGAGAACAAAATCCGGGTTGGTCGAATAAAAGTATCAAATATTTCGTCTGCTAGTGCAGCAGATATCACTAGTCTTCGCAGTCAACGCACATACCACTAATGATGTCTGCCGCAGTAACAAGCGACACGTTGGGTACTTCGGATTCCATTCGACCACGGCCTCTATATCCAGATTTTGTTCTATTCAATTGTGAGTCCGGCTAAAGCCTATGTTATTCAGTCACCTAACAGTAAATTAAAGCCTATATTGATGGGACGAGAGAAAATTAACACACCCATGCCCCCTCCCGGGTTGAGTGCCCTGGTGTAAAAGCTTCGCTTCACGGAATAAATTCCGCGAAGAAAACCTAATGCACCACTCCTTCCACCCCCGCTCCTCCTGGAACGGTCCTCAACCTTGCTGCCGGGCACTTCGGCAAGATTGACATCTGACCTCTTTTTGGTCGAAAGTCAGCCTTTAGGTGCTTTTACTTTCGCGTCTCATTTTAATTGTTAATCG
>WOGR01009727.1:0-11207 GCA_015342045.1 Leptinotarsa lineolata | reverse complement strand
AAGTACCTGTCACCATTCAAATTCACGCGAAAAAAAAAACGGACCTGGTAATTTATCATTTAATATACCACACCAAACGTTTGTTTTCTGTAGAATTGATTTTCGTTGTCAATAATAAAATTTGGGTTGACATCTGACCACCATCTGCAATTTTGTGATGGTAGAACCCCATTTGTTGTAAAAGTAGATTCATCTCCAAACAGAATACATTGATGAAAATCTCGTTTTTCTTCTATTTCACTCTGAATTCACATGGAAAAATCATATCTCAAATAATAGTCTCTTTGTTGAAATGTACAAATGAATGTAGGTTTGTAAGCATGGCACTTATGTTTCTTGAGAATACGCTTCACAGAGGTTTTTTTAAGCCGGTATAATCACCAAATTCTTGGGTGTACCTTCTAAGATTTTCTACTACTGCTTGAAGTACGTCAAGCTGGTTTTCTTTTGTGCATACAGGTTTCATACGCTCCGTATTATGTTTATATTCTAGTGAAGCAGTCTGTTTGAAATTCTTTAAAATTCTACTTACACTTGAATAGCAAATTTGTTTGTCTGGATAACCATCACCATAGATTAAAGCTAATTCTGCTTTTTCAGTTAACGTTAATAATACTGGGCGAGGCATTTTTATTTGAGGACAAATATGAAAACGTTTTACAGGCAAGTTTCAAGAAGCCACACTATCATACTACAGAATTGTTTTAGGGCGTATGTGTATTTTGTTCATTGCTATCCGCGATAGATTTTAGATTGTTTTTTAATATCTGTTCTAGTTGAGGCATTGTTGTCAGAAAAAAAATTATTGACAGTTTATTCATATGAACATTCAGTTAGTAAAGTATTTGCCTCGTTAAAAAGTTTACGGTCACCTAAAAAAATACAAATCCAAGTAAATTTTACAAATTAACTTTAATTTGATCAAAAATACTCCAAACTTCAAATACATATTAAATCACAATGTATCGTACGGGGGTAATTCAAAATTTTCCAGAAGAAAACAAAATTGAATAGCAGGCCATGACTTAGTATCTGAACATAACTTTCAATTCTTAGCAACTTTTCTCTTCAACGTTTGTCATAAAGCCATTTCAGGTACACTTGGTATAGTTTTGGAACATGCATCAACTTCTGTCAAGAATAAAATTTTCTGAGAAATCGATAATAAAAGAGTTTCCCATGTGATGCACACTTAGTGGACCACACTGTATATTTGTTGTTTGGACGGAACGATTTGAGTCATTATTTTGACAAACACACGTTTTGATAGTTACTGAACATGAAACAATACTTTTCTGAATAGTATCATCAGTTTGAGTCAGAAAAATTGTATTTCTGGTATGTATTTCATGGTATACGACTGAGAACCTCGGTACTTTTTGGGGATTGCCATCTTTCGCAATATGACTACTTCAGTACTACATTGTAGTATAGTGTGCTCAATCAAGAAATGTGACGTAGCCCTTTGTGATCAAACAGGAAAACTATGCAGAAGAATATATCGTAATATAATGATTATATATTCAATCAAACAGCATGTTATTTTGATGCTTCTATTTATACCAAAGTATTCAGATCAAAATCGAGTTGATTACCAAGTTAATAAAGTCTAAGTAGATAATGTCTGGAGACCGAGGCGGTCATTGAATACTAGCACTAGAAGCCACCTGTTTTCGATGATTTCAAAGAAGACTTAATAAGAGACAAACCACCTAATGTCATCCAACCAATTCTCAAATTGAGTGGATATAGTGAATAAGTGTTGTTTCGGTGCAGTTTTTTTCTCTTTGACACAGTGTCAAATTCTCAGGTTAGGCTAAAAGTGGTTGAAAACTGCGAACTTCTGTGGAATCCCCAATCATCAAATCATTATTTCCTTTTGTTTCGGAGAAAAGAGACTCATTACTTCAAAATTTTCAGTATACTTTCATCAAATACCTATTTTTCGCCTTTCTTCTGAATACCAAGTAAGCTATATAGTACATCCATTCATTTCATTCCCAAATATAATCACAAAATAAACTGCTTCACTACCTACTTGAAGCAAAATATTCATGCTAAAGTAAAAACGATTACAATCTAATAGTCTCATGCAGAAAACATGCAGTGTGTCAAAACTGTTTCTGTGATTACAGTAGGTGCTAATTAGTCATTACAAATTTTTTAATTTCACAGTAATACCTAGGTATGTAAAAAGATTTCAGATAGTTTCATGCAAATATGTCACTCTCTCTTCTTAGGTGTACTTCTGTCGAAAAGTCATAGCTGTATTGAAAACAAAATTCATTTGAAGAGTGATCGCCGAGACATAAGAGCATCACTAAATCATAAATGGGAAAAAACTACCCTTTCTATTTTATCTCTGCATCCTAAATTAGATCGAAACGCCGTGTTAGACGATGATTCCAAAACATAACAGGCAGAACATTAATATGGAGGTCCAATACACTAGGGTTCCTTCTTGGTCAGGAAAAGTAATTTATCATCCTGTCAAACTGAGACGTGAGGCGGAGCATTTTACACTCTCATAACCAATAATAGTTCCTTCCTAAAAGTGGCCATCTTGCTACATTCACTTACACGAATAATTCATTAGAAAATAATAAAGCAATACGCCAAAAAATTTTGTAACTTGATATAAATTTAGGGTATTCAAATAATTATCAAACGGAAATTGTACTCTCCTTTAGATGCATGATCTTAATTTTTTTGGCTTTTGTACCGCTTCAATTTACAGGTTACAAAGGACCAGTTTTTTGTTATAGTAGAACATTTGGTGGATTATATTAGACTCTAAAAGTTTCTAATAATATTCTGAAATTTCGAAAGTGGATAAGGTCGAAGAAAATAAAAATTTTTGAATTATTCATTACATCATGTGATGTTAGAAAAATGGTAGGCAAGATTGTAGTATTATCAGAAGGAAACGTTTTTCTATGCCCTCATTTTATGAAATTTTGGAGTAGAGTTAGGGGAGGATTTCAATTAAAAACTGTGATAAATTTACAATAGTATTTATTTATACATATATCATTCATATGTACGGTATATATAGGTTGAAATCCACAAGACAGAAATTCAAGTATTAAAGTATTTAGACTCAAAATATAATTTATATATGAAGGTTAAAAATTATAATTTATATTACAATAACTTCATTTACAAAATAATAAAAACCAATTTTTTCGAAATAGAAGATTCCTCTCAACTTAGTACTTCTAAATCTAAAATATTACACCACAGCACAAAGAACTATATCTCTATTTTTATCCATATAGGTACAAATATACAGCATGCCACTGCAAAATCCCTAAAATTTAGAGTATAAATATTCTTGTATACAAACGGTTAACCATTTCAAATAGGTTTCTTTTCGTTAACAGGTTTTGACTAATAGTGTCATGTAAGTAGCTTTTTTAAAACCCATTCAAGTGGTAGATCCATTTTTTATAATAAAATATTTACGTATACTTTTTTGTAGCATCGTTACTTGTTACGTATTTTCGTTACTGTTATCACTAGTATACTTTCAACGTCATGATCCGCCAAATTACAATTTAAAATGTACAAAATATTTGCTCTGGAAAAACCAATACTATCAAGTGTGAACCCTCACTTATTTACGTATTTCGAGTATTTGAACAATATCATCCTACATGGATAATTCTTTACTCTAACTTTGGCATAAAAGTGCGTAATTTATATCGTATAATTCATATCCTTTCTTTCCGGATTTATGTACAGCTTTTTCATAAATCAACTTCTTTTAACCGAATATACAGGATGGCTCTCCAGAAACTGGGTAGCTAGAAACTGAAAAAGTAAGCAGGACATTTATGAAAGTTTGCTGCTTCAAGAATGATGTTTGAGACAAGTCTGAAACGTTTCTGGTTAGAACAGAAATGAGTTCAAACTCCATTATTTCAAATATTAGTATCGAGAATTTTTTTTCTATTATAAATTCTTCACATAGTTTATGTTACATAGTTTTCAAAACATTTGAGTTTCAACGTAAAAAATACTTCCTGTATATATGTAGTGGAGAGTTTGAGCTGAAGAAGTAACAACCCCAATTGGTCAACTTTTCATACAGGGGGTTTACAAAAATTATTGAAAAATGAGGTTGAAGTCACTTTATCAATTGAAATAACTGTTTTAATTTTTTATCGCGAACAACATTAAAAATCAAAAAGTTTTTCGGTATAGAGGCATTTGCTTATCTATATGAAACTTGGCTATGGAAAAAAGAGCTAGTTTTCACATGAATCAAGTGTATCTAAGGTCATTACTTGTTACAACTTGGACATTTTTCTGAATTCATACAGAGATAAATCTCCCAATGCCATTTTTATATTGAAAGTAAATATTTTTGAAACGATGTAAGATGAATAGTAATGTAATATGAAACTACTATATTCATTTTCTGCTATAACCAAAACAGCTCTCGATCTGAAACTATTCGTCTCATATTGACACAGATTCATAATTTTTTTATTTATAGTTTTCGAAATACCTATCGATGCAGTTTCCGGTGAGTCACCTTGTATAAACAATAGAAATATCTACAGCTCAAGTAAATCAATCTACATTAAATTCAAACACTTCAACACAGTTTATTGTTTTACAAAAATATGTGAAATCTCAATGTGACATACAATGTGATAAAATGAACTTGAGCAATACCTCATTTCAACTCTGGATTTAAATTGTGAAAATATGAAGCAAACAATTGCTCATAGTTCAACAAACTTTCAGTCGGTTTTCTTTTTGAATTAATATTAGCAAAACCAAGAGATTTGGGAGCAAATATAGAATATAACAAAATGAAGAACACAATTTAGAAAGTATTTCACTACTTCAATTTTCACATTTTTCAGTGTTTCAGGATATTGACTAATACTTTCTACATATTGATTTTTTCTGTGGAAAGAATTTATTTTGTGAGGTACGATGGTTTTGTAATATTTTATTTTTTTTATTGGTTCAAATGATTTTCAAAATAGTTCAGTGAATGTAGTGTTATAGATTATATATTCAAAATGAAAAATTCGATAACAAAACAGAAAGGTTTACTACAATATAGGAATTGAAATTTTTAACGCAAAATTCAATACCAATACCCAAATAATAACCCTCTTAAAAATACCACTTTTGGTACTCATTCAATTCATTTCTCTAAATATAATTTAATTTTTATTTCAGTTTACTCATTATATTGGAAGCCTCAAAAATTTAATATTCGCTGTTTGATTCCTGTTTATAAGTCTGTACCAAATAGAAACAACCTTGTAATAGTACAATTCAATAAAATTCTAAAAACGTTGCTAGATACCAAATTTGTCCAATTACCTATAAAATTATAGGTTACATTATGTTTCTCTCTTTTTGATATTGTTGAAGATATTTTTAATCTCATTCAATAATACCTCAATAATACACTTCTCAGTCCACAATAAAAAGTATCATACCAATATTGGTACTAAATATAAATATTTATATTTTTGTTCAGTGTTTTGGAAAATAAAAATAGAAAAATTATCTTTAAGGCATACTCAAATAAATTAATTTCATCAAAAACCGTTGAATTTCAGTGGAAGGTTAGTTGTAATAGTTCTAAAACTTTCTAATAGTCGTTGAAGTTCAGAAAGAGCAAGCTTTCAAACAAAAAGCCTCGTTAGATTTTTCTCTGCTATCTCTTTATTTACTCATTGATAAGCTCATTGAAACTATCAATCCTGTATGGGTATGTTTAACACAGAATGACATACAATTTCATATTGTATGTCTAAAATTTCATCATTAAGTTATTTATACAGTGTGCCAATTTGAAAATATTTCACTTTTAATATATTTTTTTCCAGAAATCAATATCATGAATCAGTGAATTTCATTTTGAAGGGAAGTTTCGTTGTTCAACCCCCTACGAGGGGTAAATGTTACAATCTTGAATATAAAGGAAAGTGGCCAGTGGTTTATCGTTGCAAAAGGCTTCAAATTGAATTTCCCCCCAAAGTTTTTTCCCCAGCAATTTCCAAACACTCGTTTACGACGTAAATACAACTCAACTACACCTAGTGTATTTGAAAAAAAATTATTTTATTGAGTCTCTTTTTGATAAAAATGGTTTGACGAGCAAAATTCTCCTCAAAAAATTTATGTGAATGTATAGTAGTGTAATATTAAAATTCTGACAGTTCTTTATTTGCAAGACGGTAGATTTTCAATTTTTTATCTAGAATTTGAATTTTGTGGAAATTCATGATCACTTCAATAACATGAATGAAAACATTATCAAGTAGTTTTACTTGATAATAGGCTCTTTGGTGAAAACTTATTCATTTGAATAAGTGAATTTTCGCAAAGTCAAAATAATTCTCGTAAAAGGAAAACATTTTTTCCTATTTCGCGAATGATGGAGTGATCCCACCTAATCTACTAATAACTAGAAGAAGGCTCAAAGAAATCATTTTGAATAGTTTAAATAGTAATCTAAAACTTCAATTGTCAGTGCAAGAAAGTTTTAATTACTTCGGTAATTTTTGAAAGCGATTTTCAAACAATACTGGTCAAGAACAATAAAATAGCATACCACTGGAATGAGAATTGAAAGCCTTCCGAAATGATATAGCCTTTGAGCCAGATCTGAAAATCTAGGGGTAACATCTAAATCGTAAGATTTAAACCAAAAGGGCTAAAAATATTCATCGCATCACTTGTTTTTTCGATTTTCATAATCTAGATGGAAGATATTGAAAATGGGAACTTGTCACCCTTCTATCTCTACAAAGTATACCAAACAATATAATAGTTATATTTTGAAAATTGATTCCAATAAATCAGTATTCTTTTTTGGTTGGAGACCTGATTAATATCTCAGTTATTATTTGACATATTTCAAAACCTACAACGAAATCTCCAAACTCAAAATTTATAGTAATAAGGCCCTGAACGAATACAGAATAATCCAGAGTTGAAATAAAATAAAAAAATATATTCCATAAATTTATTGTTGCAAATTAACACACCTACAAAATGTCACACTATTCCTGATTCGGAACGATCTTAAGAGGACCCAACGCAAAGGCATGAAAAAATAGTACGGAGAAATTCAATTCAGTCTAAAACAATCATAACCAAAACAAAATCGCCACATTTTTGCAAAACAAACAACAATCACTACGGTCTAAAATGTGAAACAAGCTAACTAGAACGACATGAGTGATCGATTTGGGAGAATATTTTCAGGTTAGCTTGCGCAAGTCACAAACATTTCAAAAGAAAATGCCGTCACTGACCTTATCATCGTGGATCTTGTAGAGATTCTGAACCACATGTGTTTTATCATTAATTTATAAAATATTTATACAAAAAATTCGAACCCGGGGATGTATCTTCACTGTTAGGCAGTTCGTCTGCTTCACTGAATTGCACGTTGCACTGGCCTCCTAATTAAATTTTCGACGACAGTCCAATTCGAAATCGCGCAAAAATAATAAAAACACTATTTTATCTACAATATATAAATAAATTAACTATTAAATCGATCTACAATCGCGTATCGAATTTATACACAAAAAGGATTTTCTTAAGAGGTCAATATGGTTGTATGGGGAATTTTGAAGTGTTCTGCCAAAACGGCCTTCGCTGGTAGCGAAAGGCAAATGCATGACTAAAATGTGTATTTAGGTACATGGTTTAATACGGTTTGGTTCACTGAGGTGATCCCTGAGGACTGATATCGTCTCCACCTCCTTCCGAACCTCCTTCTCCTTTGGTCTTGTTCTCCTTTTTCCATTTCATGCGCCTGTTTTGGAACCATATTTTGATTTGCCGTTCAGTCAAGCAGAGGGCGTGCGCTATCTCTATTCTTCTTCGCCTCGTCAAGTACCTGTTGAAGTGGAACTCCTTCTCCAACTCCAGGGTTTGGTACCGAGTGTACGTCTGTCGGCCTCGTTTCCTTTCTGAAAAAAAACATACCTAACATTAGTATTTCACCTAAAAATCATATTCAAAGTGAGAAAAGAATGTTTCAACTATTTTCATAGAAGTCATAGCGGCCAACAGAAGGTCACCATCAGAAGTAGTTTTTATCATATTATCCCCATGAAGCCGGTCCCAGAAGTACCCAGCCTGATCTAGAGTTGACGGTAGTTGTTCGAAAAATATCACTGTATTAGAAAGTAAAATCTATGTTTCTAGTTTGAAGACGCTGTGTTGTTCAGCATTTATTTGGAAGGCATCAATAGCGAACGTTTTTGGTAAATTTATGGAAATGGAGGAAAGTGGAGGTGTGGTACAATACAATTATTTGAAAGTCCTCAACCTAACAAATATAAAAGCTGAAGTGGGTAGCAGAGTTTAAAAGAGGCCGTACGAGCAGCCGTACGAGTAGCTATTTTGAGGAGCAAGACAATCCTCATTATAAAAACGGTATCGAAATTATTGAACGTCGGAAAAATTGTATAGAGCTGCAAGGAGATTATGTTGAGAAATAAATATATTTTTTTCCAAATTTTTTGTGTTTTATTTGTTGGGCCAAGTACTTATGGGACCATCCTCTTACGAAGGTTATGAATATCCCTGAAAAATATGTAAACACAGCTCAATAACATGCTGATATAAGGAATTACTTTTAGGTCCATTTCAAAATAAAAAACTTCCCATCTCCGAAATTCCCAACTTCTACAAGATGATAGTAGGTGAGAAACAGTGTTAACAGTTGAAACATTTACTCCTTTCAACGACCCTACTCAAGAGGATCTAGCAAATGGTGCCGGAAAACATCTATTTTCCTGGCTTCTTCCTCGCTTCGAGATTATTTCATGAGAAGAATTGTGTCTGAAGTCAAAACAGATCCTGTCTCAGACCAAGGTTCCGTATATACAACAAACTCTGTCAAATCTTTGACGCATTACTCTGTTAGATGGATCTGTCCAGCAGTGACCAGATTGTAATACTCCGAAACCGATCTGTAGGTGATCAGCCGATTGATATCAGGAAAGTAGTTATTTTACGGGAGGCATTTGTCAGATCCTACTGCACAAGGACGATGGAAGAGGTGAATTTTTGCCTTATACAGGGTGGCCACTTTTTTAATGGGATTGTATTGGTAACTTTTAAACCATGAGACTTAGAAGGTCGGTCAAATGGTAAAAAAGTTGCATTCATAGAAGTACTGTCAAGTGGTTCAAACGAATTGAGAATATCAGGGCCGATTATTGAAATATCATAAGAAAAGTAAATTCTGTCATTTTGATTTTTCCGTCTCTCAGCAGTTCCATAGCTGTATTTCGCTGGGAACTGTATCGATATCAGTTTAATCATGTGCATACCATCTGGTCCAGAACGCTACTACCCTGAAAACGTTTCTGCCTCCATTGTGCTGTGCCGAGTGCCGTGCGAAAGAGTAAGTCCGAAACTGCAGGCATGCGCAAATCGCGCGCTAGCTCTATCTTTTTTACTCCACTACAGAGGATCTATAAAAGAATTTATTGATCCTGGCGGTCCTTATGAGGATAATGGAAAACAATGATCAAATTATTGCATTGTCATCGGTCTTTGATACGTATGCAAAGTTTCAAATTCATCAGACTTCTGGAAATTGGTGAAAAATAAGCTCAAAGATTCCGTTACATACATAGATACATAGATAAAACCGAAGCTTATATAAGCGTGTTAAAATGTGTTAATGCTTGATATCTATCGTATGAAAAATTTATGATGTATTTATTATTTTATGTTCTGTTAATTCCTGCTCTGTAATTGGGCTCAGTACTGTAGAGTAGAGTATTGTTAATAAATAAATAAATAATCATGTCGCTGGAATTGCGAAGGCTGCTTCTCAAAAGCTTGGAACACTGTTCCGAACCACAAAACTGTACACAACTCAGCAACTTTTGATGCTTCATAAAGCTCAGATCAGACCTTCTTAAGAGTATTGTTTCAATGTATGGGCTCCGCCCCTAAGCATACACTGAAGCTGCTGGATTCCATTCAGCCATCCGTCTGACTGGAGACATGAAACTTGCAATCTTGATAGTCTGGAACGTCGAAGAAAGGTTGGAGATTTGTCTCTCTTCTGTTGATACTTTCAGGGGACGTGTACAAATGACTTGGCACATTTGATTCTACCAAGAGCGGTACATATCAGAAATTCGCGACGAACTGTGGCTGCTCATCGTTTTGAGGTTCAACTCAGTACACCTCGAGCTTCACTGTTTAAGAACTCTTTCATTTAGAGAACTACGATCATGTGGAATAAACTTCCTGAGAACTTTTTTCCACATGAATTCAATCTCCAGCGATTCAAATCCAACGTGAATCGCTACTTTCTTACAGGCACCGCTCTTAGAGCGCCTTAAGGATTTTCCTGTAGTGCTTGTGTTTTGTCTTAACAAAAAAGTAACAATTGCATTCAGTTTCGGAACTTTGCTCACGATGGGTGTAATTCTATATGATTACCACAAATATCTTGTCCTATTAGACCGAATCTGAAAGTAGCTCTGTGAAATTAAATATTTATTTACAGAAATTCCACTGAGATTTCACCTTGCCTTCCGAGGTAAATAATAAATATTATCGAGAACAAAAAAAATTCTTTGTCAAATTTTCATATCCCGTGTTTAATTTTTTTGAAGGCTTTCATTATAAAAATTATTACCTGGAGCTGACCTGCCGACGACTGGTCCGGAGAAAGCAACAAAAATTACCGGGAATATAATTATATACATCAGTTTGAAGGGAGGCAAAATCGGCCTTGTGACGCCAATCAAACCGGGCTTTAGGCGGTCTCAGCCTGTATCTCAGATAATGAGTTTATAAATGATGCATAAATCATTTTCTTCTTTTCGATCTTGACGCTCTTGCGAAATTTCGAAATAGGTATACTCCACATAATAATTACGATTAGTTCTGGTATAATAAGATTCTTGTCAAAAGCCGCGATGAATTATTAGGTACCTATTTTGGAATTGTTCATGGTTTACTTTGTAGCTGTTTTCGTCATCTTTTTCAGATGGACTGGTGACTCTTTATTATGCATAAATCACATTCATAGTTTCTCTGAACTCTCATATTTAAACTTCAAAATTAATCAATTTGTTTCCGGTCATTTGCTAATACACAGGGTGTAACTGAATAGGTGTGAAACATTTGAGGAGGTGATTCCTCATCGAAAAAAATATAGGATCTTTCATATAAAGAAACTT
>WOGR01009726.1:0-11208 GCA_015342045.1 Leptinotarsa lineolata | reverse complement strand
ATATATATAAGAAACATAAGAAATTGCTACTATATTTACAAAAATAAAATATTTTTAAATATTTTTCACTTACTTTGTTATTGAGTTCGAATGAAAAAACTGGATATAAACATCTATTATATAAACAAAAAAGTAATTTGAATTTGGAATTGATTTTGAAGTGTGAATAATTATTTCAATAGTTAACAATTCTCAAAAGTCTGACTTGATAAGGAGAAAATGATACTAATTTTCATATACAGTGTCTTGAATTATTTGTGAATTCATTTTTTAATTATTTCAATATATAATGACCAAACCTAGATGAATAAAAATGAAGTTGTTATAATATACATAAACCATACAATCATTAACAAAGTTATTTACTAGGAATATATTTACTTATATTATATATGCATATTAACACATATATGCATATATAATATGCAGCTCTAGTTACCAAGTTGTTAATTAAGTTGTTTGAAAAACAGTGAAACATGGCTTTTCTATGTTTTATTAGGTGAGTACGTGCATTACTCACTAAAAAAAAATGTAATGTAGTACAGACTATTTTATGATTGGAGGTGTCAAATGCTTTTGAATAATCCAATAGACTTGAAGTGGTGGCTTCATTTTTATCTATGGCATTAGTTATGTCATCTACAATCTCTAATGATGCTGTTGTACAACACCATTTCTAATACCAGACTGTTTATGTGGCAGAATATTGTAACGATTAATAATCATATGGCGCATTTGATTTTTCGTTACTTTTCTATAATCTTGGAACATGTCGAAAGAATACTTGTTGACCTTGAATCATTGAAATTTTGTGGTTGATTATTTTTTGGTAAGGGTATAAATTTTGCACATTTCCATGAATCAGGAAAATAACTTGTGCATTCGTTTATTATATGAGTTAGTACAGTTATAAGGGAAGGACAACAAATTTTCATAATAGTTATATTGATTTCATACACCCCATACGCTTGTGATTTTATGCTATTCATGATATCTTCAGCATCAACCTCAGTAGTTGGCAAAAAAAGAGTTTATCACATATACCTTCTTTTCTGCTCGTGTCATGAAAGCGCAGTAAATCTTCATCAGGTAAGACATTTGTTTGAGACAATAGAGAAAAAAATCGCATATAGCATCTACATTTTTCAAGTTTTCAGCAAGTTTGGTACTTCTTGTAGGCTTCTTCGATAGTTATCGAATGACAATAGACGAATGAACATCATATGAATTCAATTAAATAAACACATGTACTCACAGAAACAATTGAATGTTCGTACGTGAGGGAGACACTTCTTGACAATCACAATAGAGGTACAATAACCATCACAAAAAAGCAATCATATAAGAAATATAAAATTTGGATTATATGTTGAGCCATGCTGAATATCTCGCAAACGAGAAATTATTCATCATGAGTCAGCCATGCTGTGGATAGTTCACAATTGATACATCAGTCAATATAGGTGGATCATTTTCACTATTCGAAAGTGAGTGCTATCTGGACTAAGTTCTTTTACAAATGATAACTTTAGATTTGTGGATCAGTTGTCAGAATCGGATGATAAATGCTTATTGAATTCAATTTTTTTTGTTATATGTGCTATAACGGGTAAAGTGATGACCCCATTGATAGTTTCTCATCCACTGTGAAGAATTCGTCCTTCAGTTGGAAATAGCAGTGTTGCACACAACATTCTAGTAGTTCCATGATAACTCCTATTGATATCCTTGTTTCGTCTTCTAGGTCTTCGTATATCTTAATCTGAATTGTTTGAAGTGTTTTTTCCACATGAACTCTGGTGAAAATTCTTTCTACGTTAAAAATGATCAATTGATTTTGTTATATGATTTCGATTGCCTTCAGTCACTGAGCAGAATGCCTCGAATTCTTCTGGAATTGAGGATCGCTCTGAGCGGAACATCCTGCTTGTGTATCTATGGTAGTTCATATAGACTGGGGGATAACTGTGATTATGTATAAGCGATGACTTCTTGTTTTCCGAATAAAATTGAAATATCTTCATATATCGCCCCTTCTAAAGAACGATATTGATCTTCTGATCGAAGAGAACGCTATTCTTCACAATGACAGTGTTCCCCTTGTCTGTGGGTAGAATTTCGGTGATGTTATCTACTAGTAAGTCACTCAGACCAAACAACAGTTTAGGAGATATTCGGAAATTGCCCAGATTCTTATTTTCGATCTTTTGATCACTTTGAGATGTTCGCTGGACTTACGTGTTTCGCTATTCCTACATTAGTTTCCTCAGTGTTTTCATACTTCATATGGAAAGGCTTGAGGCAGCTATTGTAAAGCGAAACAAGTGTTGCGGTTTTGTAAACTGTTCAGTGAAATGCGCACTATAAAGTGTTACTTGAATACGTCATAGATTTTCGTCAATTTTATCTGCCAATTACAACAGATAACCAGTGATTCGATATTATCATGGCTAAATTTGAAAACTCAAATAAATTATATTATTTATTTCTGGAAGAATCGTTATTTTGTGTGTTACAATATGGAAAAAACCTATTTTCTTGAAAATCTCTGAATTTCTTCGAAGTTCACTCTACACAAATAATAATGATGGTTACAACAATCAAATATTATCCATCTTAATATTTGAAACAGAAGAATATCTACGACGTGTGAACAGTCTATCATATCACGTTTATTACTCACCTACGAGTATGTATTTATTCGATTGTCTTATTATTTTATGTAAATTTCATTTATTTATGTGCGTTATCTCATTCAGATTGAATATTTTCGCGAATGATATAAGATCGATTGAAAACTGATTTATATTTTGATGCACTAGTTAGATATTTTGATATTCAGATTCGAAAATAAACTGGAAGATTTTGAAAAAAAAACTTTCACATATTTTGTTTTTCTTCTGTAATAAAATGGTATTTCATTCATAAAAGTTCACTAATGAGCTATTTCCATCAATTTGAAGTATTATGAAACAGTCCAACTGAAAAAACTTTTTGAAATATTTTTCATGAAGTAAGAATCGTCAGAAACCGGTATATTATGTAATAATAACTTGCGCATTTGCTGGGTGGAAATGAGTATCTAGTCAATTTCGAGGGATCATTAGATTCTATTACTGGAGGTCAAAATATACATTTCATCTGTCAGTCTTTTGTCAACAATTATGAAAATTTCATTTTCATCTTCACTGAAAACGATTTTTCATTACAATGATACTTACTCTTTGAATTATTTTGACAGTCAAGATAACACTGGGTGAGCAGCAGAATAAGTTTTGATATTTTGACCACTCGGTTGTTTTCCCAATGAATGTCACAAGAAAACTTTTTCTGTTCCAGATCACACAAGAAATTACTGATTGTCACTCTAATTGCAACTGTAGCAGTAGTTCTAATTTTGGCCGCAATTTTGATCTATTTTTTGTCTGTTGAAAAAATAAATAAGGCTGCTGTGGTAACCAATGGTCATGGTTGTTCCCAGGTAGGCATGTGAGTAAAGAAATTTATCATTGCTTTACTGAAGATAACTGGATTCTGAATTTGAAGTTATTTTCAAATAACAACTTCACAAATAACTGTAAATTTTTGTTAGCAGAGTATCATTTTCTGAATCAGTTACAAAGAGGGCCAGCATGGGAAAATAAAAAATCATGTACGATACAATGTCGAGTAAATTAGGAGGAAGTTGTAACTCCACAGATTATTCAAATGATGTTTGATAATTTGAGAAATATCGATTTGTTCCGGTGATGTTAAAAAAACGAAATACTCCCATTTCGTTTTTTTTAACATCACCGGCGTTATTTATTAATTGGTACTCTCCAAACGGTACACGATGGCGTTCATAGAGTTTCAGACTGACGTTTCGTTTCCGACAGACCGTCACCAATTTCAGTAGTTCTATATGGACCGCAAAAAAATCACTTCTTTTGGCGACAACACATCTGATCTATCACCATCACGTTTTAATCAGTGAATTTTGAAATGTCGTTGAAATAAAATCTGAAATGGGCAACTTCTTCCTAATTCAACCGACTTTTCAATTTTTATGGTTTCCGATTTTTCCATGTTGGCCTTATGTTGGCAATATCATTGAAACATTTCTACAAATAGAACTCGTTTGTAACTTTCGATAAATTTTTATTTATCATGAATGATGAATATTTCAAATACATTAATGTCAATCTCATCGACAGAATTCCGTTTCTATGAAAATAAACATTTTGAAATTCATTTCGAAATATTTATCTCTCCTATCTACCTATACAGTATGCTCTGGTAAACGTCCGTCGAAAAACAACTACTTTCCCTACACAATGGGAAAGTAGTTGTATCAGCCGGGAAATAAGTTGTTTTCTGACAGACGTTTACCAGAGCCTATTGTGTAGGTAGTTGGGAGAGATTGATATTTCGAGATTTATTTCTAAATATTTATTTTCTTATACTTATATGTATCTTTCCTCGATAGTTTTTCTGTTAGAGTTTTGGTACATAGGATGTTCCTTCCATGCTTGGGACTTCGTTTACGAGATGAAGTTGTTACTATTATATTTAACAATCTTTCTCTAAGACGAAGGTTTCATATATGTAGCGGAGCTACATCTGTCTGTCGGATATAATTCATAATCCAGCGACTGGCGTTTACCAGATAGTGTAGATAGTCGGGAGAGATTGATATTTCGAAATACTTATTTTCTCATACGTATGTATCTCTCCTCGATAGTTTTTACTTTTGATATCCGTTTATTTTAACAAAATGTAGAAGTGCTGATTTCAAATAGTGGATATTTTTATTTTTTCAGTGTTACCCAAGTTTCATGACTTCCTGTAGCTGATGTCGAATTGAATTGAGATATTGAGAGGGATATAGTTATTCAAAAATGTTAGGCATACCTATATAAACCATCATTTCCGAAGTATAGCGACGAATCTTCGGAAAATTATTATTTCATTGCAGTACCTTTGATATTTATTTAAAAAATATTATGGACACCACCTAAAGTACTCATAGGTGAGGGGATCATGTTAATGAAAATAAAAGATGAGAAAATCAACACAAAATATTTTTTAATGAAAACTATTGACGACTCTTTGGTTACTTACGAATTTATCATTCGGCACCGAATTTGGTGAAGTGAGAAATCAAATGATATTTTCAATTTCAATTCCATTAAATCTTCATAAAAACTCCATCGTGCCCCGGGGTAGGAGCAGTATGGGCTATCCAGTACGGGGCAGTACGGCGTACATTATTTTATTAGTTATAGAATAAACACAGGTGGATTCCTTCTAAATCTGCGTCATTAACTCCTACACAGGCTGTATGGGCCCACTGTCCACATGGCTGGCAGACTACCCAACGCTCCGAAGCGCTGGTGGCCTGCCTGGTGGTGTGGTTCGAGTCAATACAATAGATGCATGAGACATCGTTCTTAACATTTTCTTCGTCAGAGTGAGCTTTTTGAGTCTTATGTTTCTACGAGTGCCCATTTAGAAACAACAAGACCGGGATAGTTATTGAGGCCCCAGACAATCTGCCGAACCGTAGGAACCACCTGATGAAAATTTCAGTTCTCATACAGCCTCGAGCGTTGCATTCTGCAATAACTCAATAACTCCTGCTTCATTCTCTGTCGAGAAAATATTAGCATAGGAGGCATATAAGTTTCAGCTGCATTGGAATATATCTCGGCTCCTGATTTTCGAATTTATAAATCCGGGTGACGTTTCATGAAGCCTTCTGACCAATCTATGTCAGCACTCTTTTGGACATGGTTCAAATTGTGAGTCTTAGTATTTTTCCTGCGAGCTGATGGGCTAGGACGAGTTATCAATCCAGTTAATCATTTCTCCATATATTCCACACACTCAACAAGCTCCTCTGCTTCTAGTTTGGGAAATATGAGTTTGAAGTTTTCCTTCCCTATTTTTGCGACATGACATTCCAATGTGGTCTGTGGAACACAGTGCAATTGAGCTGCTTTTCTGTAATCTGCTGATTTGCTTGAAACTGCATCAATAGGGTGTTTCACGTTTTCTACAGACCAATTGCCTCTGAAACTTTCCTTTTTGTAAGTTTTTACCATTTTTTCAAAAACCTAAAAGAAAATGCATAATACGATTGTAATATTATCAAATGAAGAGACTATTCAGGGGCATAATAGGGATGGGTATCCCATTGTGCGGCACAGCCATATTCCCGTTATGTCCCCATGTCTAACAGAATCTTGAAAAACGAACAAAAAAATGAATGCAAGGTCAGAGTTATCTTGCGCAAAACATATCAATAGTTGATGTAAGTAGTAATACATATTGAAACAAACTATGGTATTTTTTGGGAAAAAAAGTTTTTGGCTTTCTACTACTCCATCTTGATACAAAAATGTGGGAATCTGCCAAAGAAATGATTGCTTCCTTCCTTTCTTTGGAAGATTCCCAAGAAGCCAATAACTTTCTTTCCCAAAAAATTAAACACTCCTAATAAAATATAACCCCTTCAATTCAAAAACTATAGTAGTAATCTAAGCACTTATCCTTTTAGACGCATTTATGTTACCGCGCAAAATTAGATGAATTGTCGCCGGAAAAAAGAATTGGTCTTCAAAAATAAACGCATACATTCTGATTGCTAGTGACGGCCGCACTGAAGGCCGAAAATGCGAAATGTTCTCAAAACACGGCCAATGTGCGTAGTTACTTCTATGTGTGGGTGGTCCTGTCGTACCTTGCGTCCCCGTTATGGTTCTCCTCCTCTACATATGTGCTTTTTTGTTAGTTCAGGGAAATAATTTTCCATCAAAAGATATCATTGAAGCTCTAACAGTATTTGACATATTCAATGCGGTGGAAGGTATCAGAAATTCAAAAGTGAGATAATATAAATTGATTTCAATTTACTAATTCATCAATTTTGGTAACGGCAATGAATATTTAGATAAATTTAATACCTATATAATCATCTTCATTGAATGTGTTACAGAATCTGGCCAAGTGAGGAAAATAATATTTTTTGTTTTTGATATGGAATCTTGTTCGTTTGCATTTCATATCATTTAAGCTCTATCAACCTCAAAGATAGATATACAGATTTGTTCAAACTTTATAATCATTCTATGGATGTTTGTATTGAAATTCAACCTTGGGGTTGGGCTATAAAGAATAAATATCTATAAATATAATTTCGTGAAATCCTCAAATTTTCCCAAAATGAATTAATCAACTGCAGATAATCAAAAAGTGGAAGTCAATTATTATTATTTGAGGTCTGTTCATTGAAAATGATATTTTAGCGATAAATTATAACTATAAGGTGTCTGGTGTAGAATTAATCAAAAACAAGCACTTTTTCGAATCACCAGAAATTCAATACAGGTATGAAGTTTTCTTAATCTTCTAAAGACAACAACTTAGTTGATGAAATGCACGCCGAGAAAAGTATTGCATTTTTGGTGATTGAATGAACTGCTTGTATTTAATGAATTATCAATTGTAGGTATAGTTCAAGAAAACGATATAGTGCAACTCACCTTCCAACAGCTCCCCTTCAATAATATAGTTAGGGATTGAAAACACGAATATAGGGGAGGAGTCTCAGTGTGTTTATAGTTTTCAGCAATACTATCAAGGGCATACACTTTTTCGAACGGTTTTGTCTGTTAAACTTCAAGTAGTTGGTTTTTCATCAGTTCGAACTTCCATTGTCTAATATTGTATGAAATGATTTGAAATCTCTGAACCAATAAAATTGACAATTGAAAGCATAGCTAAAAATGGCAAATATATTGAGCAAAAAAGAATCTGAAATGAATCTACAGTAAAATAAGATACAAGTGAAAAAAATTGAGCAACTGAAACAAAAAATAAATTGATATGAAAATTGAGCGATTTCAAACCACGTTACTTCTCAAAGTTTCGATTGTTGATATCCACAATCGTCTTCGGGTGATGACTGGTGTGATGTGGATTGTGGATACCAACAATCGAAACGTCGTGAAGTAACGTGTTTTGAAATCGCCTAATTTTTAATTATATTAATTTATTTTTTGTTTCAATTGCTCAATTTTTTTCACTTTTATTTTATTTCACTGTGAATTCATTTCAGGTTTTTTTGTTCAATATATTTGCTATTTTTATCTATTCTTTAAATTTTCAATTTTATTGGTTATTTCAGGGAATTCAAATTATTTTATACAATATTAGACAATGGAAGTACGAACTGATGAAATTCACCACGAAACATTGTCATTAATTCTCAAACAAATAGTTGGTTTTTGGTATAGTAATCTTCAAAATACAAATTTTTGTCCATTGAAAAACTTTCTATTTCATCTTTCCTTGAATTTTTATTCGGTACTTTAATGAGCTGTCGCGAATGATAGGAAACGTTGTCAAGAACTATCACACTATTCGCATCCAAATTTGGGATCAATGTGTTTTCAAACCATTTCTCGAAAATATCAGCTCCCATGTTCTTATGATTGTCAACATTGCATTCCTTAAGTTTTTTTTCACATGATTTCATAGAATTCGGAACCCAAGCTTCACTTCCTTTGCAATGCACAATGATTAGTCGCTCACGATCCTTTGTTTGCAGGTATGTTAGGTGTACACATTCTCGAATTATCAATCCACCCTTTCGTAACTGTGTCGTGAGTGTCATACCAAGTTTCGTCCAAATAGAAACTTTGGCATTGTTCTTGTCAATATTTAGTTATTTGTCATGAAATTTCACTATTCGTCTGCTTTCCATAACTGCGTGACATTTGTTCATTATTTTAAATCTGAATCCTAGTTTCTTCATCCAATTCTGTAGAGTTTTGTCACAGCAGCTCACGTTATGGCCGGAAGTTTCAATTTTTCCTTATCATTTCAATTGTAGGAATCTCATTGCTTTTGTAATAGTCGTATATTGTTTTTTAAATGATATTGCTAGATGAACATATGAAGGTATTGGTAATCCTGTATCACATCGCATTTTGCGTTCATAAGGTTTGTTTTTGACTATTTTACGTACAGTTGAGCAAGAAATTTCGATCAAATCTGATGTTGCTTGTAATAGTTTGTTTCCTTCGAAACCAAACTTGAGATGTAGATTCTTATATACATTGAAACATACTCTCTTTGTTTCAATATTCAAATGCATCCCAACCTTATTCCCTGGTATCTCTTTTTCGCATTATTCACCATCGCTATTGGATGGTGAACAATGCGCTGGAAAAAGTCTGCGTTGTTATCACACTCGTTATTACTGTTAGTACTTGTCCAAGGACGCCACATTTTAAACAGATAACAAAAACTTCAAGTAATTATAACTGCACCAATATCGAATTTCAACACTCAAATCGCGATCAGTTCCTGGACTGAACATTGATAAGATGACGACGATAACCATACTCGCATTCACAGATTTCTATTCGTCACTGTAACATAATTTCAAATTTAAATTTACGACTCTCCAGCCAATCATAAAACTCGGTTAGTAAACAAGTATCCAATACGAACCGCCAATTCTAGAGTCAAAGTGGACTAGCTGGCAGGCGGTTCATTTTTCTTTATTGTTTTTATGGTCTTTGAGAGTGCCGACAAGTTTAAGTGTGCACAATATCGTTTACTTCGACCATAACTGAATCAGACATATCAACATCAATTTCTCAAATTTTAATGTTAAATACACTGCTTTCTGTTTTTGAAATGGATAAAATTTTATTCCTACTACATTTTCAATTTCAGTTGAAACAGTTTTCATGGCATGTTAATGTTAATATTTAGTGTGTCAAATATCCTTCGGGACTCCATTTATAAATTAAAGAAAAACTCAATCGATGCTTTGCTTTACACTTCGTATAAAATTAAATCGATATTATTTGTGCTGCAGATTTACGCTAGTTAAAGAACATTTAGTGGAATTTAATCAACTGGCGATGGCTAGTGCGGACGGATTGGAACACATGTTGAACAGGGTGATGCCAAAAGACAATATAGGGTTGGCTGCTTTACTACAAACAACCGAGGGGGCATGGGATAACAGTGAGTATAAATTCATTCGTTTCATTTTATTGGTCATATATACCCCCTCAAAAATGAAGAGTATTTAGGATAATGACAATAAAAAACGTTATTTAATCTTCAAATTGCACAGACTACCCGAGTTGCATAGGGTCTGACGACCAAACTCCTTTCAGCTACAAAAAAATATTTGGTGACATATTGGTCTTGATGCAATGGTCTATTAAAGTGGGGTTAATTTTTTAGTGGTTTTGACTTTTACTACCCTTATTTCCACTTCAGAGGAGTCGCTAGTAGAATCCTCCATATTTTTTAAGAATTTGTCGTTCATACATTTCCAATGTTTATGGAAGAAAGAGTTACCAACATCTTTGGTACTCGCTGATACCCAGATACCAGCATGGATAACATATAACCTCTGTATCGAGCCCCTTCTTCAGTGGCTACTTACGGAGAAAGCATTTTCCTTTCAAAAAATTTATGTTAAAAGAAAAAAAATCATGGATAACACTTGAAATTGAAACATCAGCGGAAAACTTCAGATCACTACATAACATTCGCAAGCACACAAACGAGCCATTCTTTCTCAATCATTATCATAAATATAGAAGCACTTACCGCCGCGTCATCAAACTAGCAAAATATACTTTTTACTGGGATAGATTAGGGGAATCGAATAATAAAAATAAAGAATGCTAGAAGATAATAAACGAATTAAGAGGCTCTGGTTGAATAAATCAACATTTCGTTCAGATTTGGAACTTTTCCTCACTCTTTGAAAACTTCTGTATTTATCCTTATCCATAAGGTTGACGATGAAGGTGATCCATCCAATTATTGGCCATATCGCTAATAATAATAGAGAAAATAGTGAAGATACGCCTTCAAAACTTTCTAATTATGAATAACAGAATCTGCTCGAAACAATTCGGTTTTCAGCCAAACAAAGGGACCAATGATGCTCTATTTTCTTTCATGTCAGAGGTATATAGTAACGTCGATGTAGCCGATTGTGCTGCTGCGGTTTTCTGTGACTTTTTCACAGACTTTGACTGCGTAAGTCATTACTCATTACTCTACTGCATAAACTCGAATGTTATGGAATTAAAACTCGAGCCTAGAATGGGTAAGATCCTATTTGAACAACCGCAGTCAAATAGTGCGCTGTAGCACTGATTCAAAAATCTCAGGTATTGAATTGGG
>WOGR01009725.1:0-11209 GCA_015342045.1 Leptinotarsa lineolata | reverse complement strand
TTTCTACTCAATTTGTATTCCAAACGTTCGTTTTAGATTTGAGTCAGATATCATTCACAAGATTTCTACACGATATATTAAATGAAAGATGAAAAAATTCACTTACATGGAACTCAGCCATCCTCACTGGTAGACACGTGTTTCGCCATAAGACACTTGTCTCAGGGCTCTTCAGTACCAATATGGAAATGATTCTGAGGAAAAGAACACACACATCATTCATATATTACGATTTTCAATGTCAAAAAATCGAACACTCCTAATAAAATATAACCACTTCAATTTATCGATAATAATATTTTGAAACCACTATGATGATTGTTGAGTACTGAAATATTTATAAACATTTTCAATTAAAATATACATGTTTCAATATAGGTACTAGTCAACTCAAGAATCTTAGCTAGTTATTGCAATATATTACCAAAGATCCCAAATTATCATTATCAATAATGAATTGGTTAACTAGTTTAGTGATTCAATAATTTTTCTGAACAAAGGTAGGTTGGGCAACAGAATCAAATTTTTCTCAAAAAGCAATTGTTTTCTTACCGACGTTTCGAATTTGATTGAATCCCTCTTCAGGACTCTGTAACAATGCATTTTCATAAACATACCTCCCACAAAACTAATACGTTTCAATTTTACAAGAAATAATGGGTTCTCAATTAAATTGCTCACCGAAAAATAGTTTCTTAATGTTGATAATATTGCTATTTTGAAAACATGAGACATTAGATACATATCAAAAATGAAAAACATTGCAACAACCAAAGTTTCGAGACAACACCAGCGCAAAACGACATGAACCAAACAAATGGCTTTATCTGTGATTCTGACGAGGTGGTGTCTGTTTTTCAATCAATAACAGAAAGAAATAGATTGAAAGAAGGGTCAATTATTCAGGTATTTTACTCATCAAATTGGAATATGTGGTATAAGAGCCATCGACATCTCTTCTAGTGTTAGTGTTAACACTATCGCATTTGAGGATTTGTATCATTTCGCTAAAAAGTCTTTTGGATAAATATGGTTGAACACCAGGAATAGTTAGATGATCAAAATCAAAAATGTATCTATATTTTTTTATATATTTGATGAGGGCTGTGTGGTTTTTTATATTTAGTTTCTCAGAGTCTCCCATGTGTTCTGAAACTCTTGTTTTGAAATACCGTCAGGTTCGACTAATATAATAATTGTGACAGCTTCCACATTTCAATTTATACACAATATTGGATTGTATGTCGGTTTTTTGTTTCGAGAAAAACTTTTTTCCAAATATATTTTCATTTGAAAAGGCTAGTTTAATTTCTTCGGTACTGAGTAGTATTCCAAGTTAATGAGATAAATTTTCTACAGATGGAATTTTGTGACATTTGGGTTTCACCTCTGTATTTTGGGAAGATAAAGTTCTTTCTTCAATTATTTTTCTATTGAGTGCGCCAGGAATATTATTTTTTAATAGGTTATTCTCAATGGATTGGAGATTTTTGTTTTGAAATTAAGAATTGGAAATGGCAATTGCTCTTGATTTCAAATTCCTTATGATAATGATTTTTACTGTGGAAGTTATGTTTTAAAAATTATTCAAAAATCTTTCCGAAAAAATTGGTTTATGAGACCAGTCTACCTTTAAAATTCGGTTTGCATCTTTAATTATTTCAGTATTCAGAGTAAATTTCAGTTTTGGATGAAAACTATGAAAAGTATCTAATATTTCATTTTGTTTATTTTTTGGAATAGTAACACTATAGTCAACATATCTTTCAAAAAAGACAATGAAAATGACAACTTTTTATGCATATATTTTGTCATGGCAGAACTACGAAATATATGCACAAAAAAGTTACCATTTTCATTGCCTTCTTTCAAAAGATATGTTAACGATATTGTTAATTTCATTCCAAAAAATAAACAAATTGAAATATAAGATACTCCATAACTTTAATCAACTTTCGAAATGGAAGAAAACAATTCGTTAGCATTTCTAGATACTGGAATAATTAAAGATGCAATCCGAATTTTGAAGGTAGACTAGTATCATAAACCAAGTTCTTCTGAGAGATTTTTAAATTATTTTTCAAAACATAACACTCACAGTGAAATCAACATTACAAGAAATTTAAAATCAAAAGCAATTGCCATCTCTGATTCTGAATTCCATAACAAAAATTCCCAAACAATTGAAAATTACCTAGTAAAAATAATTTTCCTGAAGCCCTTATTAGAGAAATAATTAAAGAAAGAAGTTCCTCTTTTCAAAATAGAGGGGTGAAACCCAAATAACGCAAAATTCTATATGTAAAAATTTTATCTTATGAACTTGGGAAGTTACTCAGTACCGAACAAATTGAAGTGGCCTTTCCAGATAAAAATACAGTTGGAAAGTATTTTTTTCTCGAAATAAAAATAACAACACCACACGACATAAAATCCAATATAGTGTATAAATTGAACTGTGGAAGCTGTCACAAATTTCATATTGGTCAAACTGGACGGTATCTTATGACACGAGTTCCAGAACACATAATACTTTCTAAGGAACTAAATATAAAAAATCCCACAGCCCTCGTTAAACATGAAATGATATTTATCCTCGAATGCGATAGTGTTAACACTAGAGGGTGTCTATCATCAACCTATAGTTGATGACTTCCGATAATTGAAAATTGAATTCTTTTCAGAATATCATTCATCGAACTAGGCAGAAGCGAACAAACAACAGCATGTTTGTCATCGCCCTATCTGCCCGAGAACGAAGTAACCAACCGCATATCCGAATTCTGCCTTGCACTGACGAGTGACCAAACAGCCCGAAACCGGTCTTCAAGTGTGTTCCAATAATTGAAAATCGATTCCGTTTAGTTGTATCGTCAACAACATATGCAGGAATAACTTCAGTGAAGTATCCTACACTGACACCTGTCGGATATAATACAACGCCCTTCGTGGTATTAGCCAGGGGAGTAATTGTTTTATGATGGGTGTCAGTCTATTAACCCACAGGATAGGTAAGTTGAGACTGGCCTGAACAAATTGTTCTTTTAGGAAATTTTATTTACAGTCAGTCTTCAAGTATGCTTACTTACTTTGTGTAAATGATATATTCAATATTGGCACAATATTCGAAAAATCGACACAATGGCCATCCATTTTTCGAATTTATTCCTTGTGCTTTATGTTAACTACCTTTATCAAGTTGGTTGTATAGTCTCCAAGAAAGAAATTCTAAAAATTAACGGCCTACAAACCCGAAAACTAGTGACAGTTACATATCAAGTTGGGAATAAGAAGTCTGAAGTCATACTTGGACCAGTCTATCAGTCTCAACACGCCGGCTTTCATACATTTTTGCGTGACAATTTATGAGAAATTCATAACACTTTTCACCTTATATTTCTGTGATTATGTGAGTTGCGTTTGGGAATTGTTTTTTAAATGATCATTAATTTTTCAGTTGTCAGAAAAGTATCGATTGTTTACAGTGGGGTAATTTTTTATAATTAGTGATTTTCGGTAGCCAGACGTATTTTTCTCGAAAAATCGTAAATCGTCCATAACTTCGTAACCGTTGAGTTTTGACACCTATTTGGTTGAACTTAATTTATCGGAAATGATCTCCACTATAATCCTTTTGAAGGAATTCATCGACTATGTTGATTCAACTTGATTTGTTGCAAATGATCTCCAACACAATCCCTTTCACAAATTTCACTTATTAACGGTGTTTATTTTCGAAGAGATTGTGATGCGTATAACACCACCAGCTTATGACTAATTGATGACGAAATAAAAGAAATTTGTTCATTTATGATTAAACTCCGTAGCCTGTGATAATCCAGTAAAAGTGAAACTTCAATTTTTAATGTTGGCATAATTCAACAATTCGTATGTGAGAGGTCACACGGAAACTAGAGCTACTATTAAGCACGCTGACCATTTCCATCAACATTCCCAATTAAAACACTTTACTTGTACAATGTACAAATGATTCCATTTACATATTCTCGTGCAATTTCTAATCTTGGAATTTCTTTTTCAAAGAAAGGTGTTGCAACTGCGTGTGTCGACATTATGTTGTCACTGATTAGATCCGTATTGGTAGTTTTTCGTCTTGAATCACCGGTACAGTAATTCCAAGGTATGTGTACAAAATGGACTTTCGCAACTCATTCAACTCTTTGGCAATTATATAAGATTTCGCTCTTATCTTCGTGCTTGGGGTGACTCAAAGTATTTTTATTGATTGTGCGGGTTCTACTGAGTGTCTCAATAACACGTATTTGCCCTACATATCAATAATGCTAATACTAGGTGCCAGTTCACAAAAATTGCATAGGCTCGTCGAATTTTATTTCGTGACGTAGGGTAAAATCTTTTATACATCTAAAACAAGGTTAGGGATCAAGCGATATCTCAAATCTTTTTCTATTTGATGTGATGTACGAGAACTCGTGTGAAAGTGGTAGGTACGGCTAAGAGTCAATTGTACTCCGACTCCACTAGACGAAACGTAACGTGTGTGCGGTTACGTCACGGGTAATTTGTTACAAATGAATACGCACCTTGCTACTACTATGAAGATGTTCAAGGTCTTCTAACTGACATCTTACTTGACATCTTACTCGACTTCTTATGCCACTGCAAATTATAATGAGGATATCACCCTCACTAAATGGTGGATTATACGCAGTTCATGATGAAAATATCAAACTAACCGGGTTATCAATCATTCTATGAATCATTTGCACTCAATGAACAAATGTCAACTATTGCATCTGAAGCCGAAATGTGGTTCACGACGAATAAACTTAAAATGAACAATGGTAAGACCCAGCACATCATATTATCCTGTAATAAAGACATTATGAATGAATCCACTGTTAAACTTCTGGGGATAGCTACATAAACAATATTTGCAATAAACTGTCTAGCCAACTATTTTTGCTGCGTAAACTGAAAAATATTGTGGACAAAGATGTGCTATTGACTACATACTACTCTCTCATTCATTTGCATATAAGCTACGGTATCATTTTATGGGAAAATTCTAGTCAGGCATCAAGAGTAGTCAAGTTACAAAAAAGGGCATTGAGAATAATTGAAGGTACGCGCTACGACCAACCTTGTAGGCCACTTCCTTGCATCTATATACATCAAACCCTTTGCACAGAAATAGGGGAAATCTAAAGTTGAACACAGACTTCCACAACTATACCACCCGAAATAGAAGACAGGTGAGGCCAGACAGGTTCAGACTGAAAATATCTTCCTCCAACTCTCCAAACTTAAATTTGTATAATAAACTTGGTGACAGCTTGACAAAGCTCAGCACCCATCTTTCAAAAAAAATTTAAAAAAGTGCTTCTATTCAATAGAAGAATAGATGAACTCCACAATTCACTAGTCCATTGCTTTTAATTATACAAAATTGCAATACCCGTAATCGTGCAAGTGTACTAAACATTCAGAGTTTCACATTCTTTTACATATATTAATATATTTTTCTATCTCTACCTTTATATGTGTATTGTTACTGTGTATCTTGTGATATATCCTAAATTTGACCTGCTACTCGTGTAATTCATTCATTATGTAGTCAATAAAGTTTACTTTACTTTACATTTCTCTAGATACATAATATGGTTATCATAGAAATTTAAATTAGTTTGAGTGTTTCGAAATAAAGTTCCTATAACGATGTCCTTTCATTGAACGAATGTTCAATACCAATCTTGCCCAGCGCCTTTAGAAAGTATTCGTGGTCCATAAGAATAATTCTTTTGAGCACAACAAATTTAGAGCGAGCGAATAGTGTATCAGGAAAATAAAATTGGAAAGATATAACTCAAACGAGATCGGTTTTTGAATAAAAAAGGTGCTATTTTCTTTCTCTTTTTAATTTTTAGCATTATTTTTCTCCATTTTTATATTTTGTATTTTATAGAATTTATTAACTGTCAGTTACATTTTCTCAATTCATACTATCATTTCACTTTATTTCCAGGTCAAGATAACTCATTTTTCTGAACTTGTACATTTCGAAGACATATTTATTATTCTTTTATTATTTTACCGTTGTCATTATATCATCCGAATATTTAGGTAGGTAACAGTAACTCCATTACTTCCTTCATTCAGTTGGTGAACAGAAAAACGGCAACAGATAGAACATAAACTGATCAATCTTCTCTTTCAGATGATATGAAATTATTTTTCAGACAAACCTTCAACATTTGATAATCTCCAATACATCAGATGGAAATGAAAGTGAAGAAAAAACCTATATTTCCTGATCTCACTTAGTAATTCCTCGAATTCATTTTGTCTATCAAATTTCTTCACATCTTCATGAAAGAAGTTACCAATAAGTGAAAAGTTAGTAATATACAAAAAACTCGAATATAAAACAATTATTTAGACATAGCTACTCACTACAAAAAGTTTCGATCCTCTGTATCAATAACTGTCATCATTTCTAACGCGAAGACGATCTTCATTCGTGAATTTTTCACTTCTCACGTTCACCTCGGCACAAACAAGCCTCAGAATTCGACAGTGAGAGATAAAGATTAACGGAGTCACGTACGTTTCCAAGCATGGATCAAATGTTACAGCTTGTCAAATATAGAAAGAGGTTTGAGAATTTCTGTTCTCTCTGTCTTCAGATTGTACGGTACTAGCGAAAGAGAGAGAGATCAGAAATTCTCAAACCTCTTCCTATATTTGACAAGCTGTACGTAGAGAATATCGATCGCCCCATAGTTGGGATCGAATTGACATTCAAAAAGAGGCTGACTGAATGAGTAGATCTAACTATTTCTATTTCACGCCACAATGCCTTGTATTCTTCATAGATAAGAGTTTTTATATACTTCATACTGACTGTTTTTTCTTTCCATATTTGTGGCAATATTTCTTTCTCTTATCCATTCGAATATTTCAGTTAAAGTAATACTGATAGATATATTATTTATTCATTTCCTCTTTTAGATTTGATTTGATTAGATTTAGAAATAAAATCGAAAAATCTAGTCAGTAATCTCAAATTTCATCACATTTTGATGAAAGACCTTAATAATAGGTGAAATGTTAATAATATACAAACAATAATAATGAAATAAATAAATGAGGAGAAATCATGATGGAAAATTGAAAAAAAATTAAAAAATTAAAACTCAACTACTCCACAACTTTTCAGTTTTTTGTATCAATCGTCTTCAGCTGATGAATGATAACAGTGGATTCATTTTCATTTCAAGCTCTACCATTTTGTTTTCTACAATTAAGCGTTTTTATGTTTTCATACTTCATACTTACATACTACTTTGTCTATTCCTAACTCATCTGTTTCCTGTTTATATCTGTACATGTTATATACATCTTGGTGAAGATTTTTCAAAGATGTATTTGATTTTCTCTCAAAAATATTTCCTTTTCAAATATTAGTAATCAATAATCCCTGATCTCCCCTACTACTTCCTCATACATTTATTACCTACAACTAAATCAATAACGAAACTACTGAATTGATATCTTTCAAAAAGGTGACGTTTGTGGCGATAATCTTCTATTTTACATCACAGGCAAAAAAAGAACTTAACAATAAATAACCTCCAGCATACTACTCCAGAAAAGCAAAAGGCATTAGAATTATATCATCAATAGACGTTTCGGTCTACTGAGCAATAATTATCACGCGAGATACATACATGTTATTTGTAGGTAGTCATTGTTATTCATTTATGCAGCGACAAAACAGCCTTTATTTGCGGTAAAATGCAAATAAAGATTTTTGCCAAAAATCATTGTGTTGTTGAAATCGATAAATATTCCGAGTTTATACGATTGTACTTTTGTAATGTATGGACATATCAGTTCTTTGTGATACTTATTACAAGTGGGTATGGCTACTTTCATTATCCTACTTTCTCTGTTATGTCCGCTTGATCCCATACGAGTCTGTTTAACCTTCCTCCTAACTCTACTCATTTTACTCAACTTCGTTAAGGGGGGATTCATCTCGCTTGACTATACTGTATACTGAATCTATATAACCATCAGTCTCCTGGGCTGCCTCCTATTTCCAAAAACCAACCAATATATTCACATTGTAGTGTAGTTTACTTTGTGTGTGCCTTATGTGATTTTTTGGATTATCACCATGTGGTCAAGACAGGTTGGTAAAAAATTTTCGAAAAATTGCTGACGGACTCGGATTTTGTGACTGTGATTAAGTGTAATGATCGTGCAATGAAGTGACTTGTGAAGTTATCACAAATTACGGCAAGAGTTGATACATTTGTTAGTTTATAATCGAGTAGTTTAACGGGTTATTCCTGAGTGGAGGAAACATTTTCTAAATTGCAATCATTATTATAACAAAATGAAATGGAAGACCTAATTAGAAAATCACTAATTTCACTAAATTTAATTGATTATTTCATGAGATCATTTTTTCGATAACACCTAATTAACGTGTTGCTGCCTTTTTTCTTCAGGTAGTGGTGAAAGTTGATTAACATTTCGACTTTCAGTTCGTAGAGGGTTATAGATAACAAAATTCATGATGGAGCAACTTTCAAAGTCGAATAGTTTTTATTTGAATCGGAAATATATGAGAAATGGTTATTATTGTTTTTTTTGGTAAACTACAAAAACTTCATCAGAGCTTTCTACATATGAACTTTCAGTTACAATGAAAGTCCAAATCATAAGTGAGTTTTTTACCCAAAATAAAAATTTTTGCTTTTATTGTGATAAACTTTAGAAAGAGATAAATTGTATTTCTTTGAAATGTGGAAAAGATGCTGGGTTATTTTCAATAGGATAGAGATTCTAACACATGTAATGTTAGGCACTGCTAGTAGTGATATTAACAAATTCAAGTGCATTTCAGTGAGTTTACTTAGTAGATACAATAATAAAATACCTGACTTGGCAACTGAACGCTTTCTGTCAGACAATGGATACGTTGCAGAATCAATAGCTGAGTGGTTCATTCAACAATAAATGTCTGAAAAACCGAAGAAGTACATATTAGTGTCACACATAAATTTTGCAACATTTGGAAGTTTATTTTATTAATAAATTTAATTAAATTTGACTTCGTAGTCAGTTTGTGCTTGAAAAATGAGTAAAAACAGCCTCTTTCCTTTTGTCATGTGCTACTCTAAACCTGTCACAGTTGACATTTTTTTTTGAAATTCCTCATAAAACAGTTTTTCTTGAAAATTTCGAAAAATGACAAAGAAAGTTGCTCAGTTTCCAATTTTATTCCCTTGCTCAAAATTTGGACTCTCTACTATCACTTCGACTTTTTTCCAATTTTTTTCTTTCGCTCTATCGATTCGAACGAAAAATGATTCAAATTGTGATCAATACGAGACTTCAACTCCATATCATGCCAAGAAAATACCCGCATTGGCCTGTTATCAGAAAAAGAAATAAATACACCTCCAGAAATTCGTCTTTGTTGTTGCTGAGTCCATCTAGTTTTTTTATTTCATTGCTGAACTGATTCGGATTTTCAATGTATAGACGTTAAGATGTCAGTCTCCGAATAACCGTAGTTCTCTTTATTCTTATTACACTCGTATTCCGTTATTGATAGATTTTTATACAGTTTGATCATTTTTCTGACCAATAATTCGGTTACGAACTAACCCAAAATATCATACTTTTCGGTAAACTGAACATTGGCCTACAGTTTCATAACTATTCAAAAGACTTCCATTCTAGCGATTTGTACTAAACATGATATGAAATTTCGTGATTTCAAACATTACCAGACTAATACAACATGTCGGTAAGAAAATAGTAGGTACTGATCAAATCGAAATAAAATCTTACTTCAGTAGGCTTTTGAAATAAATTTTTAGGTTTGATTAATGTCACATTATTGCGTTTGATGAACCGAGTTGTTTTGTGTATAGATTTTGGTACATTTGCAATTCACAAATAATTTTAATTAACAATGTTATCCACACAAGACAAAGTGGAAATCGTTCTTTCATGTGGTGAGAATGTGCCATGTCGAGATGTTGCTTGTATTTTCAATCACCGGTATCCAGGAAGAAATATTCACTTCACTACCGTGGGAAGGATATTGAGAACATTCGAAGAAACTGGCTTTGTGGAAAATCCTTTCAAGAAACCACATAATCCAATAAAGTATAATGAAGAAGAACAACTCAATGTTTGTTTGAGCGTTGTTGGAAAGGGAAAAACCGATATAAGGAGTATTAGTGAAGATACAGGGGTTAGCAGAGAAAAAATGAGAAAAAATTTTGCACAAAAAAAATTCGATCCCTATGAGCCAAAGTTCAAACAAACTCTTAAAAAAAGATATTTCGATATTCGAGTAGGATTTTCATTTTGGGGCCAAGGTGAGAGAGAAAATGATATCGCATTTCCCTACAGGATTTTATGGATAGACTAGGCAACTTCCACGTCGAACGGAACTGTTAGTTCCCAAAATTGTCACTGGTGGTCCAACGATAATACAAATGTAGCAGAATGCCATGACCAATATTCGTTCAGGACAAATGTGTGGTGTGGGTTATTGAATACCCAGATAATTGGATCATTTTTCCAGAGGGAGTTTGAACGCAGAAATGTACAGAATTTTCATTATGAATCAGTTGTCTGAAGTTTTGGATGATCTTTCTCTTAGTGTCTCACTTCTACCAAACGATAGAAATCAAACAGTGTCTTGGTCAGATGCTTAGGGAAAAGAGACAGAACGATATTGGGAAGACTATTAGCCACCAAGATCACCAGACTTATCTCTGATGTACTTTTTTCTATGAGGTTATCTATGAGGTTATCTGAGGTATTCTCTATATGTTATTTGCAAACAAATAACATATAGAGAATACCATTCGAGAGTGTTGTGGTAACATAAATCCCTTATTTATTAAAAATGCCACAAAGTCTGTGAATGAGAGGACTATAATTTGTATAGAACGGAAAGGACGGCATAATGAATGATGAATTTAGGTTCTTTATAAGATTATTGAGATAAAAAAATGAATGTTATGATATTTTGTTGTGAATTTGGTTATAGTTATTTACACATCTGATGGTGAAAATGAAGAATATAAGATTTATGAAATTAACTTAGTCACACTGTTAGGTGTGAACTGCATCAAAATATTTCGAACCCACCTGCAGGGATAAAAATCTGTCAAAAAAGGAATAACAGTGT
>WOGR01009724.1:0-11211 GCA_015342045.1 Leptinotarsa lineolata | reverse complement strand
GACTATCACAAAAATTTGTTCGCGTTGGATCTCACACAGTTTGTCAATCGCTCAAAAAAAGGCTCGTGTCGATTGGTCGAAGAAAATGCTCAAAAAATACGATCGCAGGGCTTAGAAACACGTCTATGACATCGTGACAGGTGATGAATCGTGGATTTACGCGTATGAGCCCGAAAGTAAACAGCAGTCGACTGTATGAACGTTTCAAGATAAGCCAAATCCAACAAAAGTTGTTCGCGCACGAAGCACTTCCAAGCAAATGGTCACCGGTTTTTTCGGAAAAACTGGACATGTCGCAACCGTACCACTAGAACAACGCAAAACAGTCAATTCTGAGTGGTACACAATCATTTGTTTGCCAGTTGTCTTCCAAGAAATCAGGGAAACCAACCGCCGAAGACGGATCACACTTCACCACGACAATGCGAGCTCTCACACATCGGCTCAAACAACTGCATTTTTGAGCACCCAAAACATCAATTTGATGAGTCAACGTTTTTCGAACCTGAAGAAGCGGTTGCTGCATTCAGAATGCATGTTTTGGAAATATCTCAATCAGAGTGGCAAAAGTGCTTCGACAATTGGTTCAAACGCATGCAAAAGTGTATAAATTCATAAGGAATATTTTGAAAAAAATAAGTGATTTTTGATGATTAATATTTGTTTTTGTTCTCTAATCCAGAAATATAAAAGGCAACCAACGTAGTAGCTCCCCCTTACTTATATCAACTATGTAACCAAATACTAACAAAACCCAAAATTAATAAAATACTTGAACAACAACCCCGTTGGTCTCTGTCACCCTAATTGAAGTTCAGCAACCCAATTAAAAAATTGAAACGAGAGTAACTGCCTTTTACTCAACTTTACCAAAACACATTCTCAACTTCACACATGCTGAGCAAATAGATGAAAATCAAATTGAATTACTTAGGATGTACCCTGACAAATGCTTAATCCTAATCTTAAATTCATTGAACCAAAATACTAACCTTACAAAAAAGTACTGAAAAAAATGGTAGGATAAAGCATCGATGAAAATTGTAAACAGATAATTTAAAATTTTAGTGATTCAGTCATTTTGAAGAAATAAATTTCTAAAATGCAGTATGATCACAAATGACGAAATACATATAGGGACTTCCAACAGAGATTTCCGAACAATGACAATTGATAATGGCCATATTGTTGAACCTACATCTGTCAAATTAGTTGTAATTTTTTCAGTACATTTTGCCAAATCACCATGAACGGATATATCATTCAACAACATGTGTGAATAATAAAACTGTTTTATCAAAATGGGTGTTCGGGCAACGTATCGCGCGCTTCAACAACTTAACGGTCGCCATAATCGTCTTACCGAGAGGACTATTCGCACTGTGGTGAATTAATCTGAGTCCACTGATTCAGTAAACAATCGACCAACACCCGTACGTCGACGAAACTTAAGATCTGTCTACATCTCCGCTGTCTGTGAGAGTGTGCAGGAGAATCCGAGGCAGTCGATTTCGCGTCGCTCACAAGAACTTGACCTTTCGCGAACCACAACTTGGCGAAATTTGCATCATGACTTGGACCTGCATGAACTGAAGGTAAACCATAAACAACGACACGTGTTCGCTGAATGGACTCTAGAGTAGTTGGCAACTGACCCTAATTTTCATCAAAAAATCATCTTCAGCGATGAGGCCCATTTCTGGATAAATGGGTACGTGAATAAACATGATTGTCGAATTTGGGATGATACCAATCCACATAAGTTCCAAGAGCATCCAATGCATTCTGAAAAAGTCACTATTGTGTGGATTTTGGGTTGGTGGCGACATCGGTCCATATTTCTTTGAGAACGACGTTGGCCAGGCCATCACTGTCAACGGCGAGCACTATAGGTCGATGATTACTAACATATTTTGACCTGAATTGGATGATTTGGACATTGGCTATTCTGCACGAGTGATTTGAGGGCATGGTCATCTCACGTTGAGGTGATGTGAACTGGCCACCGAGATCGTGCGATTTGACCCCGTTAGACTTTTTCTTGTGGGATTTTCTTAAGTCGCAGGTGTATGCTAATGAGCCACAAACCACAGCGGTCCTCAAAGCCAACATAACCCATGCAATCGGTCAAATTCAGCTTGATTTATGCGCCAGAGTCATGGAAAATTGGATATTTTGGATGCGCTCCACCCAGAGAAGCCGTGGCGAAAATTTGAATGATGTTATATTCCACACATGATGGCATCAATAGGCCTTTCAAACAAATAAAAAATTTCGACAATGTCTCACACACACGTTGTTTCATTTAAATTTAAAGATAGTAAGCACTTAATGAAAGATCCTATAGATACCCCACCAAAAAGAACCGATTTTTGATTATCAGTAGTACGACAACGTTCGTACGGTGACCGTGTTCGTAGTAGCTATTTCAACATATACGAGTGTGACTTATTAGTGTGAGTATAAATCCTTTCACAACTCTCGTTAACACTGCTCCTTATATTCTGTATAATGCTTGCTCATTCAAAAACGGCGGACAGTCACAACACAAACTGAGTTCCATCTCCAAAAATTCCGTCCGTGTACTTTCTTTGTGGAAGGTCGTTATCGGCACGTCCGTCCACCACCATATCAGAAGAGAAACTCCGGATGAACAAGTAAGTCCAAGTTTAGCTTGGGTAATATGTAATTTCCTTTTCAAAGGTAGCGGTGCGTCAAGCTCGGTGTTGTCGGTTGTAAAATGAATTATTGGGAATGGGGAATGTGGCATATGGAGCGTTGCCGGGTTTAAAATTAGGTATGAGGGGTAGGTTTGTGAAGCATACATCGTTCAAGAAAAAAAATTTACCGGTAACGGAGGTCTGGCGTTTCAACGTATGATCCCAATCAGGAACGTATACAGGGTGTATCAAAATACATCGTTAAAAAAAAACATTATACGGTAACGAGGGTCTAGGATTTCAACGTGGATCACAATGAGGAAAGTATATAGTATCTCAAAACTCACCAAAATGGTCACCTGTCATTTACCTGTCAGCAGAAAAAACGATGGCCGCCCGTCATCTATCATTGAGAGATAAAACAATAGGTGATATCTTAAAAGTTGTAAATCAGATCCTTGCGGCACACCAAATACGACGTATGCTCATGACGCTGTATGCCTCATATACCCTACGATGACTTGGTGAGACAGAGACGTACGCGAATACTCTAACCTCATAATTTTAACTTGAACACGAATAAAAACCAAAGGTATGTGTAGCATGCATATGTCTTTGTAGAATCTCCGTTGAATCTTGAAAAATGAGTTTGTAATTGTGCGTTTCTCTAGGTATGTCTATGGAAGAATACGCTCAACTAATTCTCATTGAATTTTGTTGAGCTCATGATTTTCCCCACTGTTCTAGTACTCATGTTTGAGCCCATTCGTCTTGAAACAAACTGCTATACGTTGAATTCCATAGGGGGCATTGATATATAACATATTATTGAGAATCGCTGGGAGCAGCAAAAAACTTCCCTTCAGAAGAAGAATCACTTTGTTGGGGTTTAATTCGTCGTAATGGATATGTTGTTGTTTGAGGCGACTTGCGTGTCTCCAAGTTTCAAAAGCTCAAATTGCTGAATTTTCCCACAACGTTTTCTTTATCTTCATAAAACTCAATATCTTTGGAGAGTTCTAGCACTCGTCTGCCGATATTTGCGAGGAGCTGTCTGTACCCTTCAGAAGACATTTGAAAAATGATAATTTCGAAGTTGAATTGCTTTACTTTAGAAGGGAAGAGTGACGCTTCTCATTTTGTTAACAAATGCATGCTACAACCCCCCATGGTTTTTATTTTCGTGGTCTCCAGTAAAAATTGTGAAGCTGGAGTACCCGCGTACATGGAGTGCGCGGGTACTCAATTTTTTATCTTAAACGATTCATGTTCAATTTCAAAACCGGCAACGCTCTATACGCTACCTTTCCTCATTGCCAATTATTTATTTTACAACCGACAACACCGAGCTAAGTCGGCCAATGTGCTATCCATCTCTCTCACACTCATGAGTCAGGCGATGCTCTCTCTCTCTCTTACACCCTTCGAAGCTTGAAATCTAACAGTTGTTGGACTACAGTAGGGATGAACTACTATGTCTAACAGGCCTTCTCACAGGTCACTGCCGTTTGAATCATCATATGCAGAGACTCCGACTGTCGGAAGACAGTGTGTGTCGCCTCTGTTTGGAAAATGATGAAACAGCAGAACACATACTTTGTGCCTGTCCCGCTGTCCCCGATTCAGGTTTTTCAGAGTTTGGCGTTCTCTTACTATCTGCCATCACCATAAAAACCAATCGTCTTCGTTAAAAACTTGGTCGAGTGTGAATAGGTGTGAGTCACAATAAACCCATTATTTTCCACAGCGGCCTCAAATTGTCTGCGATAAATTGACTATGAAGATTCGGTATCGAAGAACGGAGTTTTAATAAAACTACTGCAAGATGGATTTTCTTGTTTTCATTGAATATTTATCAATAAGCCTGTCTTTTTCCTGTTTTTCCTAGATATTAAGTAGCAATTCACGATCTTCATTTCGGCGTAATCGTTCTTCCTCTCTTTTTCGTTTATGCTCCTTTCTCTTGTATTCATTCTATCTTTTCATTCTCTGCCAGGCCCGCCTGCATCGAACATTTTCTCAAGTTGTTACATCCCGTCGTAATCGACACAGTTTTATAGATGTGCTGAGGTGGGAAACAGAAGGTGACTGACTGTAAAGCACCTCAAATGAGAACTAGATAAAAAGAGAGCATAAAAGCACCTCACTTAAGATTCAATACCGCAGAGCACTGTTTCCATTTCTTCATGTTTGTGCTCATTTATTCTCAGAAAATAATTCTAGGCACATTTTCCAACAAGGATACTATTTATGGGTAAACACAAAGTATATCTTCAGAGAAAAATTGGTCTGTTTCAAATCTAAGCTTTGACATTAACTACCAAATTTGGTATCGTTTTCACTGAAAGACACAACTAGTTGAAACTATTAAAATATCAGTGAACTGGAAGCAAAAATATGTAAATTAAAAATGAAACTATACATAATCCATTTAAACATTCCTTACCTTCAAATTTTCAAAATAGTGCATAATTTGATCGTAATCCATATCCAATTGTAGGTCATCCAAATTTGGCAGTTCAGCAGTTGTTTTATTAACCTCGATATTGTTTTCATCTGCACTGAACATAGGATTTCCAACTATTGTGGCTCTTTTAACTTCTGCACTGTTTCTATTGCCTAGAACAACATGAAAGTGATTTAGATTCAGTAAGTACATCATTTCACCAACTCTTGGTATAAGTGTACTCTCAAATAAATATGATGTGAGGTAAATACTCTGAGTGGTCCCATGATTCAAAGGCTCTGTTGGTGATAACTGATAAGGCTTAGGCACCATTCAACCTTCGGCAAGGGTCACATAACACCACTGTATTGACTCCCTTTTTTAATGCCTTCTACATCAGGCAAGCCTTACCGTGCACTTATTCTTACCCCTGGTGCCGCAGGGGGAGGAACCATTCTTCTTACTTTTGACTCTCGAACCATCCGGCTTGGAAAGCCCTACTTGTAGCTAAGCTTCCGTCGTCATGGCTCTCGCGATCATAAAAGTACGCAAGTTCCACCACCATGACAAGGTGAGGGCACTATTGATGTGTTTTTCATACCTAAGCAGGAACTTAGCTTTAAGTGAAAGTGGATTTAATAACTTACTATTAGCATTTGGTGATTTCGGATACTGAACAAACTCCATTTTATCTTCACTTTTTGTCACCGATGTTGGTGGTTCATCATCAAACTCAAACATGATTTGATCTTTGTTGCTATCCACTTTGTCTGCTTTTTCAACAGAAGATTCTCTATCATGTCCACTCTGTGGTCTTGAATTAGCTCTGTAAAAAGGAAGTAAATATTTGTTTCAATAGCTTTTTGCTTTTTATACAACATTGATAATAGTTGGTTACAGATGATATGAAATGAAAATGAACTAAAATTGATAATTAATTA
This sequence comes from Leptinotarsa lineolata, assembly GCA_015342045.1. NCBI lineage: Eukaryota > Metazoa > Arthropoda > Insecta > Coleoptera > Chrysomelidae > Leptinotarsa > Leptinotarsa lineolata. The sequence goes on along the minus strand of WOGR01009724.1, from coordinate 5,164 downwards.
CAGTTATTGTCTCATTTTCTCTTTGAGAAAATTAACGATTAAACAAATATAGTATTTTACCATATTTCTTGAATATTTGGAATTATCAGGAAAACATTACTTATTTTTGATAAAAATGTGTATTTACATCTGTGAAACGTATCTTTATCTTATTTATCAAACTAGTAAATTTCATTATGTTAACTGAAATTGAAAAATGAATCGGTTGGACAAACATATCGAAAAAGTCTGGATTAATTATTAAGTTGTGAAAGTGTAATAGCTAGAAATAATTATAGCTACTACGCCCATCAACTGAAATTTTCAATTTTAAACAGTACCATAGTTTCATGTGAACCATTAAGTTAACTACCAACCTAAAGTGACTTGATTTGTCTTGGCTCCTATTTCTGTGATGATGGTGATGGTGAGATTTTCTTGGAGATGGCATTTCAACTGACGAGGTACTGCTTGCAGAGACTCCTATATTACGGTGTGGCGGCACAGGAGGTCGATAATCGTTTATGTCTTGAGGTGGTTTAGGTCGTTCAGCTGGTTGAAGTGGCACACCATGAGGAGGAAGTGGTGGAGGTGGAGTGGGTTTATTCCTTTGATGAAGAAAAATACATAGAATTAAAATAGTATTTTTTCATGTTCACATATCAATGGTTTCATAGAGAGAAGTTTCCACCATCCTGTGTACTCTTAAATCCTATCGTATGATTTTTAAACAAAAACGTCCAATTCTGATCAGTTGTCTCCCTTGATATCGTATCCATTTTTAATGTGTCTGTGGTTGTATGTGTTTTCATTTGGTTAGTCCTCATTTTCGTTTCAACCTATGTTACATATATTTTAAACGTTTTTTTGACATAGGTAACTAATGTTTTGTAAGTCCACCTGTTTGTTTCTCTTTTGCATAATATGAGGTTGTATAAACTATATCAATTTTGCAATATGTATTGGCTTATTTACTGTTTACATATGAAATTATTTCATTGTAGAGCCCTGAGGATGGATTTGATAAAGTTCGAAACGTTGGCAAAAACTAAATTGTTTACCTACGAACATTTTTGATCCCTTTCCTAACCAACAGAAAAAACCGCATTTGAAAATATTATTTGGATAAAAAAACCTCGCAAAATTTGTTACTGATATTTGATTAATCTAGAATAAAAAAATCAGCTTCTGGTGAAGACCAGACCTTTTCCAAAATCTAATATTTAACTAGGTTAACAAAAATGTTTTGTAAATGGTATTTTTCTGAAAATCTCAGCAGAATAACTTGTAACTAATTTGTGAAGGAGAGAAATAACTATTCACTTAAACTTCAAGTGTGATTGTCCAGATGAATATGTGGTATGCTCAGACAATAACCGGATTTTTTAAGAAAATATATATTTATCAGTCTACATTAATTCTGTCGACTTCAAAATAAGTCCCATTAGATATCATGCACTTTTGCCAGCGATTCTTCATCTTCGAAACATTTCTCAAACTCGATCTTTGGGATAGCTTTCAATTCTTTCAGCAACGCACCTTCAATGTCATCTATGCTCATAGAGCGACAGCTCTTTGAGGTTTTCTTTATTTTCGGAAGTAGAAAAAAGTCACATTGAGCAATGTTTGGCTAATATGGAGGCTGTGGCATCGAACAAGCAATGAAGTGTAAACAGGTGCAATATCGTAGTTCAAAAGGCCTCAATTGTTTTTCCACAAATCCGGTGTTTTTTTGGATTGTTTCTCGCAAATGATCAGCGATTTCTCTGATTATGTGTTCGGCCGTAGTTTCTAAACATTTCTTTCTCTTAACATCGGCTGTTATGCTGGAGCGGACGGAGCGATTTGTCATCTTCGACGTCTTCACGGCAATCTTGGGCTTATATCACTTGTATACTATTGTTTTACTCATAGCAAAAACAACAAGTCAATAACATTTTTCTTGTACAGTCAAGCGGCGTTGGAAGCTCTTGGCTCCTAACGAGCAACGTCTAAATTGATAGCAAATTGCCAAAAACGACTCTCCTCAATAGGAAGACTTAACAAATTGTCTCTGGTCTGGATTCCTGGCCACACTGGCCTGGAATGCAATGAGGCCACTAACTCCCTTGCGAAGTAGGGTGCTGCAAGCAGCTTCATCGGACCAGAACCTGTCATTGGCATCGCTTTAGGTTTCGCCAAACAAACTTTGAACACCTGGATGGCAAGAAGATTGAGGGACTCCTGGCATAATTTTCCAGGATTGGCTCACTCCAAGGCATTCATTCGCCCTTCGAAGCTTGAAACCAAACAGTTGGTGGATTTTAGTAGGGATGAACTACGCTGTCTGTCTAACAGGCCTCCTCACAGGTCACTGTCATCTGAATGATTATATGCAGAGACTCGGACTGTGTCGCCTCTGTTCGGAAAATGATGAAACAGCAGAGCGTAAACTTTGTGCCTGTCCCGCTGCGGACCGAATCAGGTTTTCAGAGTTTGGTAGAACTACACTTTTACCATCTGACTTGAAATATCACTCACTATATAAACTAATCAGCGTCGTTAAGAAGCTGGGTTCATTTGGCGGAGTTTAAATAGGTGTGAGCTACAATAAACCCTTGCGGGTTGCGGCGGAGGATCGGATAGACCCACCACTCACTTTTGTCCTAACCTAACCATAGCAAACACGACATAGGCCATTTTTAACATTTCACATACTTTGTTACAATTTATTCTGTTCAACAAATGAAAATTATCAAATTCCTGAAAACATGTCTAATCTTAGCGGCTGCCACAGAAAAAGTGAAAAATGAATACAGCTGAAAATTTTATCATACTTCAACATAATAAAAAATATTTTGACAATCGGACTTCAAACCAGTGAAATTCGAAACCTTCCGTTATTTTCTGAACATACCTCATATACTATAAAAAATACAAGAAAAAGTAAATCAAAAATGTATTTGTTTCGACAAATCGAATGTGGAATCTAACACTTTGAAAATCAATTGTTTTTGGTTCAGTTTTGCATGACAAATCCTGTAAAAAATTCAAAAGGTATGTAGAAGGTGAGATTAATATTTACGGCAAAAGGTCAATGAGAGGCTGTAGAAGTATAAGAAAATTTAAAAAAAAACATTTTTATTTCACACACCTCAAGGAGTTTCTACTCTGAAACCAATTCATAATAATCGATTCCTGCAAATAGAATTGAAGAATATTGAATAACTTCTTCAGGAAATATGACGAAAAATACTATTTTTGGATCTCATGAATTCATCTCGCACTTTATCTTTTTTCCAAAACATCACTATCTTAGTCATTGTAGACAGCCTTTTCAGCACATTTGTATTTTTCTGATTGATTCCGTTACTTGATGAAGATCCATATTAATTTCATAAACTACACCTTACTTACGATCTGATCTTCACAAACTTTATTTTCAAAAAATATATCACGACATGTTTCGCTATCACAGTAGCTTTTTCGCAGTGAATGACAATACTAAAAGTTAATTCCATTATATACTCTCATTTTTATATCCTCCAAGTAGTTATAAGTTAGAGATACCTACTTAGGTACTTCTTCGATCATAACGCATCTACCTAGCTTCAAAATACCTAAGACACATCCCCAAATTATAATTACCTGAAGTATATTATATAAATACTCCATCAATAATAAAATTTCGGTTTCTGAGAAAGCAAGTTCATTCAGTAATAGTGATCTATTTAAATCCATTTGGTCATTCCGTAAAATGTTTGAATTTTTAGGTTTATTAATTTCCATTGCTTCCAAATAATTGAGCTTTAAACCTTTATTTTTATTGTGTAAAATTTCAAAATCTTTAAAGGACTTGAATACATCACTATATTACTGAACTTGCTTCACACCTTTATTTTTAATGTGTAAAATTTCAAAATCTTTAAGGGGTTTGAATAGATCACTAATAGTGAAATTTTTTCTTAGAAACCGAAATTGTATTATTGATTTAGTATTGATATCATATGCTTCAGGTAATTGTAATTTGGGGATGGATCCTAGGTATATTGAAGTTAGATAGATGCTTTAGGTAATTATGATGGAAGAAGTACCTAAGTAGGTATCTCGGACTTATAACTATGTGGAGAATATAAAAATCAGAGTATACACATACGCTGACGACACTTGTAAACTTGTATTTGTACACTTGTACTACTCACATAAAGTAATTCACCTTATTGATCACGAAGCATAGCTTAACAGTGATATAAAAATTTTGTTCAGATTTCGCAGCAACACTGTCTAAACCTCAATCCCAGCAAATCATCTTTAATAATTTTTGGAAAAGCCAAAGATCGTGAAAGGGCCATAGATAATATCCATTTGGATATTGATGGACATCCTGTGGAAGTGACTGATAAAATAAAATGCTTAGGACTTCATATAGATTACAACCTCAGGTTCGTTTATCACGTTCGTCGTACGGTATACTAAAACATCTGTATTCAAACAGACACTTTCTTAGTAGGTCACTCAAAATTACCCTTTCAGACGTACTGATTTTATCTATGTTCAATTATTGTGATATCGTTTATGGCCCTTGTCTCGCTTATATTTGAATTGCTCATTCAACAGTGATCTAAAAAAAATATTCGTATTTTTTTTCATAACCATTGTAATACTATCATTATCTTATATCATGCCATTTTTGTAATTGTTTTTTCTTTTCATACGTGGTTGAGTGGAAGAATAGCGTCTCGCTAAACTCCGCCACGTAAAAAAACCAGAACTCGTAATGACAGAACTGTTATCTTACAAAATTCTAAAAGGAATAGTTGCCCTTCATCCATTTGGAAAATATGGCAACAGCCAAATAGAAATATTTGGACTAGAAATCAAAAAATATAATTCAATCAAAATATCACAGAAAAGCTCTGTGAAATGAAAGATAAATCTACTTTTCAGTGACAGACAGAGAAGAGAAAAATTTAAATATTTTTGATAGCTACATAATGCTTTGCAAAATTTAGAATTGATAAATGAAAGATGTCATTTGGATCAGAAGATATGTATGAATGTTTTAACTGTAATTAGGTTTTATAATTCAGAAAAAACCAGAGGGAGTCAGAGTTGGGGATGTTTTCACAAAATATTTACTACTGAAAATATTGATCTTCAGTTCTCAATGATGATAAATAATAGTTTGAAAAATTAAAAAAGCACG
>WOGR01009723.1:0-11211 GCA_015342045.1 Leptinotarsa lineolata | reverse complement strand
TATATTATATATTTTTATTATATTATTATATTTATTATACAGGTTAGTGAAATAAGATAAGAAGCACCTTCAATTTTTTTGCCCTTTTACCTTTGAAAGTTTAAAGTAAATTTCAAAAATATATTGTTTGGATTTGAATGACAATTATCCCATCTGTAATTTTGAGTTCGGATGATATATCTGAATTCAGTGGAAATCAAGCCACACCTGGCACTGATGATTGAAGGAGAATTGCAAATGGTCATACTTTGTTGAAATTGATTATAGCTAGGAACCTATTATCTGAGTGGGACCCTTAGCTTAGAGTACCAAAACAAACACAGCTCCCACTCACCAGCACCACTCAGTGAAATGTATACTTCAAAACTTGATGATGCAAACTTGATGAATCATGTGTGGAGAAGGGGGTTGCAGTCCTGGTGTGTGAGAGCAGTTTTTGTTTTGGATTTTCTGAGCTGTTAAATTATACATACTTGTATTTTTATATACAATTTCCATCTAATGAATACTTTTTTCTTGTTTCAGGTGCAAAGTGTGGACATTGCTGCCTTTAACAAAATCTAATAATTGATAAGTTTCTTTCATTATATTTTGGAACTGTTTGAAATACATTTATATTTTCAATGTACTTGTTTGTTTCCATGTGTTTAATAATATTACTGCCTGACAAAAAAAGATAAACAGCTTACATAATATGTTCTTATAGAATTTGCGACTTGACACACTATCTATCTACCTTTTTTTTCAGTTCCAAAAAATATTAAAATCATAAAAACAAATATGGGCGTTTACCGTTTTTTCTCAGTCAGTATGTTTATATCTAGACTTTGAGTTAATAATAGAACTCAGTCGAGTCATATTAGGAGTTTCATCTCGTAATTGGTGATGGTACTCTATAAACTTGTATAAACTTTTATTTTGACACCCTAAAACCAAAATCTACTTATCGTAGGGTAGCTGTGACTATCAATATCTAAGATCATAAGTAAAAAAAATCTATTTTTTGCAAATACTCCGTTTCGTGGGTTTTATAATATTTGTATTCATTGTAAATATTGCAAAGGATTAAATTCTCAACAACTTTTGTTCAAAAAATTTTTTTCATATCTTGAACCATTTTCTAAATATAGGGCAGAGAACATGCAGTGTTTAAACTATTTAAAATTTAGAATATCACTCGATGTCATCAGGTAGTCCCGATTAAAAACATGCCGTATAATATCTATAAACTATTGATCATTATATAATTCTAAATGATTTGCCTTTTTTATTAACTGTTACACTATAATAATTTTTCATTAATTGAGTATGTATTCATTTAATAACACTTACCTACTCGTGTAATTTAAAAGTTATTGAGGAAAATACCTATATTTTAAGTAGAAAATAGTACATCTCGCTCTGATAAGGTATTATCGATTTCAATTGGTTACAAAACTGTGCTACAGATCAAGTTAACAAAACTGAATAAAACTGCAATTATCAAATCTTCTACCAACGAGTGCAGCAGCTCACCATTTCAACCCTGTTTATTATCAAGTTCAAACTTGGTTAGGGCATTATTTAGAACCCCAAGATTGGGGTTGGGTAATGTGTGATGAATTCCTGGAACTTACAACAATTTTACCACCAGCTTCAGAAGAATTGCTCCTTCTGCAACTGCAAGAATGGTTGTAGTCCGCGATGTGGATGCAGGAAAGAAAGCAGGGTTGCTTTAGGCCAGTATAATGGACAAGCTTGCCTTAATGCTTCACGATATCAGAGTAAGTCAATGAAGACGTTACCTTTGACCCGAAATCCTGGAAGAACTAGAGACAAATGTTGAAGACGAGAATTTAGAGGAATTTTACAGCGAGCGGAAGACGATGATGAAGAAGAAAATTTAAGTTACTACTTGTAGTCATTATTATTAATTTTTTTTTAATTTCAACGTTAAAAAATGTACGGAATGGTATTTGTTGGTGAAAAAATAAATCAAAAATTTATTTCTATAATTGTTTTTTAGTCGAGAAGTAATAAGTTATAAATTAGATTAGAATTAAAATGTTATTAAAGTATTTCCCTCAATAACTTAATTACACGAGTAAGTGTTATTTAATGAAGGTATACTCAATTAATGAAAAAAATATTAAATATAACGTAGTAGTTGATGAAAAATGCAAATTATTTAGAATTATATTTATCAATAATTTATAGACTTCAAACGGCGTGTTTTTAATCGGGACTACCGGTTGATTTCGAATCATACTCTCTAAATAGTTAAACACTGCACGCTCTCTGCCCTCTATCTCGAAAATGGTTCGAAATATAAAAAAAAAAAATTCAAACAAATGTTAAAGAGAATTCAATCCTCCACAATATTTTTAGCCAATACAAACAAATAGCATAAAACTTATAGAAAACGTGATATTTGCAAAAAAAATGTGTAATAAATCCATTTTTGACCCTCGACCTTGGATATCGGTAGTCGCGGACACCCTACCATAAGTAGGACGTTGTTTTTGAAAAGCATCCAATACTTTTAAAAAGTCTCACAAAGGGTACTAACTTGTTATTTTCAACGAAATCAATTAGTCTGATTTTTTCTACAATTTCATAAATTTTGGCTAGGATGAGTATATAGAAATAGGACGGAATTACTTTCCGTTTTGGCTGCTTGATTTTTTGCTTATACGTAATATCTCCTTCATTCATAGTTCTGTTTGCTATAACTTGAATTGTTAATAGTGAGTTTTTTATCTGTGTTGATTATATTCCGCAAACTGGAATATTTAAATTGTCAGATAAATGTCATTGTTGAAAAAGGGAATATGAAATATATTGTATTTACAGAATAATCAATAGTGCTGACGAATTTTATCAAATTGGAACAAAATCATAACGTGGGGTTATTTTCAAGTGAATTTCATGAATCAAGCAATTCTTCATAAAAATATTAGGTTGTTCGGCTCAGTTGATTCATTTTTATGTGCCGTTTAACAAACATAACCAAATCTTCAAGGAAGGCGTTTTTAGACATACTGAAAGTATCCAGAGTCATCCTCTTGTTTAAAAAAAAGGATTGATTAATCATCTTTAGACAACCATCGTACAGTTAGTTTTGTCTCCATAATTGGAAAGATCACCGAAAAAATATTGAAAGAGCGATTGTACTTTGAAACGAAATTCTATTTCAGTAACTTGATCAGTGCACACTTCCTGGACTTCATTTGACTAGACCAAAGCTATTGATTTGAGAGGTAACATTTTGATTCTTTCAGCTCCTATTTCGAAAACAGTGTGCTGAATAATGTCAAATCTGGCATCCAACCAATACAACAATGGAATACCACAGGGTTCGGAACTTGGACTTTTGTCGAAGTATTCAGCCCACAAAATGTATCCTATTTGCTGATAACACACCACTTTTCTGAAATCAGATAAGTCACTCATCAATTTGATTTGAACTGTTGATGAGAACAAAAACTTGGTCAAACTGTATTACTTATGATCGGTAAATAATAAATGTATTATTATTATTATTATTAAGTCCCTTCGTTATCCACGGTTTCCATATCAATAGAAAATCAATTGAACTTACAGAAACAATAAAATTTCTGGGTATTGCACTCAAAAATTAACATGGGAGGCCCATATAAATTCTGTATGATCCAGACTAAGCACATGTTGTTACATGATAAGGCGGACACTGTTTCTTTCAATGTACTTAAATTACTATATTACGGACTTGTTCAGTCAGTTCTACATTATGGATTAGTATTCTGTGGTTCCTCACCACATGCTGATAAGGCATTCAGAGCACAGAAAAAATATTAAGAGCTATGTTCAATGTCCATCCACTGTCAACATTTAAAGACCTATTTAAAAAATCACAAATAAAAACTTTGCTCAGCTTATGCTCAACTTTTAAAATGTGTTTCGTTTTTTAATATTATTTCTTAACATTTTGACTACTTATATTAATTTTTGAAATTTTTACTTACTAATTTTAATTATAACATTAATTTCACTTGTATCTCAACTGTATGGTAATCATCTAAAATGCATATTTATATCCCATTTTCTGACTAGCCCGATAAAGATGCATCCGTCTTTGATCTTTGTTGATGGAATAATTATGTGTTTTTTGTGATGAATAAATTCATTTGATTGTGTTGTCAACCCCCTCATCTCCAGCACCCCCTACTTCAGAATTTTCAAAGGGACTACTATACTTGTGATACATCATTTTGAAGGGAATTCAATCCCAAATACATCGGTTCACTGAAATTTAGGATCGATCAAGTGTTGTTGAAGTTGAAGAACCAACAAACATGTTGAATTCACTAGCACAGACATAGTTGTAAACAACAAAAATTCTCCGAACCTAAGCTCATTATGTCCTCCATTAATCAGTGAACACAATGAAAAATATTCTCCTTGAGAAATGTTTATATAGTGTTTAGGAATATTTGAACCAAGCATATCCATATGAGTATATTATCACTTATTAGTAAATAATTATTTGTAAGGTCCATTAATATTTGAAATAATGATTTTAATGTTATGTATTCCTTTCATGTTTATTTTGTTTTTATTGTAATATTTTTTCCATGTTTTGCGACTTTCCTTAAATTTGTACATCGTTAAATGAAACTTTACTCCTTTCATTGCTACACACATACATGCACGTACGTACAGCTTGTCAAATGAAGGAAGAGCTTTGTGAATTTCGACATGGTCCAGTGAACCCGTACTTTGAGAATTATCAAGTCTCTTCCTAGATTTGACAACCTGTACACACTTATCAATCCATCCATATACAATTCAATGTTTTTATATTGAGTACTCTTACAAATATTTTAAATAGGATAAACATTTATACATGTACTATATACAAATGTTTCATTCGCCTTACGCAAAAATAATTTTTCCTTTGAAATCCAATCGTAATTCAATGTTCCTACTATACCAAGTCTGCTTATTAAATGTGTAATTAGATCCAACTTCTTTGAATTATAATTCTGTACAGTCCAATTGTTATAGTATATTTTACTCAATGAGTGAAAAATGTGGCCATTACTCATGAGAATGTAGTTTGCTGATGTTCGCCTTCAGCTCGCGTCGTAAATCACTCAAGTAAGATACTATACTTTTTCAGGACCTATAACAAGAATTTTTGAAAATAAGATTCATATGTGAAGGAAATCCTGATTCTGAGTAATACCACTGAATTTCATAACAAGAAGCAACTTACATATTTCCAAGTAGGAAAATTCTCAAGCTTTTTCTGTGAATGAAAATAATTGAAACAAAACTGTAAGTGATAAAGCTCATCTATGGTTGACCTCGAAAGTAATGAGTTTTGGGCCTAGCCCGCTGTGATTGGCTCGAAGGTGTGACTTATGAATCATTTTGCCTACTTACTCAACAAAACATAATTCACGTTTCTTTCAATAGTCCTAGAAACATTACTTTTCCAAGTTGTTCTCTCATTACTACTTCAGTTAAATTTGTCATTTGATATAAAATGACAAAGGAAGTGGGTAATGAAATAAAAAACAACTATTTTGGAGCTTTACTTATTTACAACTGGATTGTACAACATTATTCTAATACTATACACTTCAATCTTGAATAGCTATCAGTTTAATAAAAAAAGTTATTGTAGTAAGTATATATCGTTGATATATTAATTATAACATTAATAGTATGTAACACAAAATGGTTAAATAAATAATAGTTTTGCTCATATAATAATTTATACCACATCATAATTGATGATAAGGGCACAGATGTTTTGCGTTTAATCATTACACTCACAGACTTTTGATCGAAAGAGCAATAATGGATGTAAGGGGTAGAAATATCAGATTCAACTCCAGACTCACACCCCAGAAGCAGGAGTTCACAAAGCTCAAAACAAATTGTAAACTTTAACAAAACAACGTGGCTATCAGCAAAAGTATATACTATTAATGAAAAGTGTGAGAAAATTAATTACCTGTTCAAAAACATTTGACAAAACATTAAAATTCAATGCAAGTTAGAAAAATGCATTTGAATGGTAAAGGAGTAATATAGAAGTAAAAAGCTTGGTCTGATTAGATATTCTTAAATTTCAACTGCAATCTATAGTGGTTATTAGCTGAATAATTCAACAGTACAAGAAAAATTTAGGCCACAATTCAACTAATAAAAATAACGAGCATGTTCAACATTCATTTTGTGATACTACAATAGTGTTTCAATTAGTTCGACATGAATTTCCTAACATCAAATTTTAACTCTGAGATGAAAAAGACAATTGAGTGTTAAGTCAACTATTTTACATTTCAACTCCCAAATAATTTCTGTTTTGAAAAATTAGTGAATTTGACACTGAACTGTTTTCCTTTCTCAGAGTTTTCTACAGACCAATTATTTTTTAATCATAACAGTATAACAACGTGCTTCTGAAATTTCAGATATTAATTAAAATTGAAACACACAGAAATGTCAAGGGTAATATGTGGATACAAGAATAATTTTTTTATTATCTTTCAACAAATATATGACGACATATTCAGAAAAAGGTTATATCAGAAATTTAAAATCACAAAATTAATTTCATTAAATATATTCTTAAATATATATTGAAAACAAAATAAAATTTTAATTAAAATTATTTGTGGAGTATTGATTGGGGGTTTTTGATTTTTTATATTGATTTTTTTTTGTATTACCAATTTATTCATAAAATGAGAAAAATAATGATTCCTCGAAGAGCAATTACATCAACTATATTCACGATTATATAAAAATATTTGAAGTAGGTATATTCAGTTTTTCATAGTCCAGATGCAATTCTTTAAGAAAAAGTTTTTCTATAGGTAAATTATAATCATGAAATTCCAACTTTCTTCAATAATATTTCATAATCCCAAAATAGTTGCCATATTGAAAAAAATAGTTGCTGCCAACGTTCATTTATCACTAAAACAACTGCCTTTGGATACTATACACTGAAAATATAAAGGTACTGAATACAGTTTAATATATATTCATAGCAAAATTAATTCATAACTCTGTATGTGTGTGTGTGTGTGTGACATTTTCAATTGAAAATTGTTATTTTAATGATTCTCGCTGCTTATGAATCAAGCTAAAAATAGGGCTGAAGTGTAGTAAAGGGCAATTCGAAAAGTTTACCCAAAAAAGTTACAGCATTATATAAACATCTGAAGAGTAACTTGTTCTACATAAATCAATGGAAAAAAATTAAATATTTATACTTGATTTTCTTTAGATGGATAACTTTTCGGAAAGTAAACCCTTTCGATTCTCAAAACCCAAAATATCACTTCTGAAAACGCCTCAAATGGAAATAGGCATATTTCCTTTGACAAACATAAAAAGAATGAAATGTCCAGATGTCATATTCGGCAGTCTATCTACATGAATATACACACAGGATGTTTTCCGAGAATTCAGTTTAGGTTCATATTTCCATTTTCAACTTTTCACCTCAGCAGTAATAACCAGGTAAGGAAAACTTTTCAGTTTGCACTTTAGCAGATTTTCTATTGATTCAGTTCTTCTTGTTGTGAGAGATGAAAAACTCAGATAAACAGCGAGAAACAACGATTCCTCCACAAAAATGGCTTTCAAAGGATATAATTTGAATATTTTGAACCTCTGACTGATATTTAATGAGGACTTCAAGTTAAAACATTGCCTTGAATTTTGTGATGAAGGTATCTCAGGGCAAACATTCTAATTTATAGAATCTATTTCAAATATTATTCTAAAGGGAATGTAATTTTAGTATCATTATGTGAATAAAGCTGCACTAGGATGAGCATCTGTAAAATCCTGCCCACAATAACTTAAAACATTTCATCCCTAGAATCTATCGTTATATTATTACTTTAATTATTACTATATATTTAATAGGTACCTTTAAGTATAGTTTGAGCATATAGTACATTGTTAAAATAGATATGCTCTATCTAAGACAACAATGAAAATAAAATATTTTCTACACATGAACACCTGGAAATTGATTAAGATTGTACTATATACTCAAAATCAAAATGGACGTTAAAACATTTAGTTCTTTTGTTACATTTATATATACATCCAAAGAATATAAGATGAATCAATTTGAAAAGAAAATTATAACTCGATTATCTACTCACACTGTTGGCAGTTTTTGGCAATAGAAGACCCAATCTTTAAAAAATAAATTTTTCAACATTCCACAAAACAGACAAAATAAATAGTTCAAATGGATTGAATTCAAACAATTCGAAAAAGTACATAATACAGCATTATGTGCGTTTTTAATAATGAGTATGTCTTGTAAATATCCATATTTGACGTTGAAGCTTCACTACATAAGCAGAAGATTCAGTCCCTAATGTCTGCCTGAGCCTTTCTGATGAGCGATTTGCAGACTCTCAATATAATCGTCCATTACCATCATAACACTATTTTCAGGCGTAAAACTCTTTGTTTGTGGGTGCTCTGCTGTAAGAATTCGAGTTTGGTGACTGCTTAGGCTCGCCCAAGGCATATGATCCTTCATCTTTTTTGCGCATTCTGTATACGATGAACATTACAACCAATATAGCACATAATAATCCAACCACGGCTCCTCCAATAACAGCTGAAAAAAGAAAAGTTGACAAAATCTGTATTATATGACAATAATGAAGAATTAATGTTCAATCATCATCTATTGATGTCTTAATATAAACAGCACTAACTCTTTAGAAATTGATGATAGTCATAACAAATTGCCATTTTTTGCTTTATTGTACCAGTAATTTCATGATTACAAGCTTCACAAAACTGTTTCCAAAACCAAAATTTTTTCTGAAATAATTTGCACTTGAGTAATCAATTTTTTTCAAGTATATTTTCAATTAATTTAGTTTGTTATTGAAAAGACTGGCCTATATTGTTTGACTTAGCTTTTATCTTCTTCATAGGCAGTAGTATAATAACAAGGCTTAGACCTCCACAACATAAAATCCCACTTTTTTGTATACAGATGGAGAAGTAGAAAGCCAAAGACTGTCTTTCGCAAAAATTGATCTCTCCTAAAACTATACCCCTTTCAATTTAAATAAAATCCAAATTAGTTTGGTCTTACAATATAAACATACATATAATTTTGCTGTGGTCCTCGTGTGCTCTCTTTAAGCAAAATTGATGAATCAACGAAACTTGCCGCCTACTTATGAATCATAAGCGTCCTACCAAGCCTATCGAAAGTTCTGTAAAGAATTCTGGGCCAGCAAAAAAGAACACTGTCAATGATATACTTTCAATGCATCAGTCTGAATTCAGAACAGCCATAGGCATAATAATAATTATAAATACTTTTATTGAAGTGTTACTCAGTACAAGAAATACTAACGTAACATAGCAATTGGCAAAATTTAAGATCTGCATATAATGAATCAGCTGTCATAATAATACAAAATATTTCACAATCAAACTCGAATGAAGAAAAGCATTCAAATTTCTATATATTTATATCAAGTTAGTTAAAGTAAGTTAAAGTAAAGTAAAACCTTTAATCACAATATTTTTTGAGACACATTATTTACAATTAGTTACATCACTCAAGACAAGTGAATATTCTTATTTTTGGGTTGCGTTGAACATCGAGTATCAAGTGTTTGTCACCTGTAAAGGTGAAATTGAAGAGAGAATTATTGAAGAAGGCAAGAGGTATGAGCCAAACGGAGCTTTGCTATCTTTTTTGCCAAGAAGGGAATGCTATCCACGACACGACGCTGGATCCTCAACATCAACAATCCATCTAAACCATCCGGAAAAAACTCCAATTCCTTCAACTAACAGAAAATACTTTTTTAGTTATAGTGATGAAAATTATAATGCCAATGTGTTTTTCATTTGAATATTCGTTCCCTTAAAAATTAACTAGAAAGGTTCTCTCTCTCTCTCTATGTTGTTGGCTTTTGCTTTCATTCAGGCGCATTAAGCCAAACTAGAAAGGTTATATGTCTTCTTAAATGATCTGAGTTATGATGTAGTGTGCCTCTGAACATTGACTCGACAAGGAATGCATGAAGTTGTGCAATATCCTGGGCTATTATTTGATTTCTCAGATAAGTCGCCGAAAGAACCTGCATTGAATATAATGAAAAATTTTAAGGTGAGACCGCTGAAATTAAGTTTATACTGTATTAAAAGAGACACTCCATAGATCTTCTTGTGTTTCCCACTGAGCTTCTTTCTTTAGCAAACTTGAAGAACTGTCGACCCATCTATAGTATAATTCTATAATAATAGGCACTAAATTCTCAGAAATATTATTGCATTAAAACGAAAACATTGTTTGTCAAGGCTGTGATTCTATATATCTTATCATAATTTTCCTTAATTTGTTTAGTATAATTTCCGTACGCCACTGCAAGAGACAGATTAAGGCAAAAAGGTCAGTCATTTCTATGAATTATAGTATACATGATTTTTCAAAAATAATCATTTGGGGAGATTTCATTATTGATTTTCTGGCACTTAGTTTAAACAAATCTAGCGTTTTTTCTATTTTCCATTTTTTCGGACTGGAATTGACCATTTCTGATTTAACCAGAGTTGCATAATTATGCAAAAATTTGTATTGACAAAATAATTACTAATATACCTGAATATTACTGGAGTTCTATCCCAACACCAAACCATTATTTTCAACACCTCGATACGTGTTTCAATTACCAAGAGACGATCATCTTCAAGAGGAAGATTAAACCGTTTCATCTTCCTCTTGAAGATGATCACACAGACATTGTGATTTCCACCAATCTAATACAAAAAAGAGTACGTGATTTATTGAGGGCAAATACATTCAGGCTGAAAAAGTCAAGCAAAAATTTTATCGACGTTAAGATCTACAATATTCTACCTCCCCATGTCAAAGAGCTAAGTCAATATTTGTTCAAAAAGTATATAGAAAAGATCTGTTGATCACAATTTGAGTATACTCTACTGACGAGTATGTAGCAGTCTTATCCAATGCAACACCAATGAATGGCTAAGCAGTACAATATTCATTGTATGTTAGTTCTCGGTAGTGTAGAGGTTAGCACACCCGCCTTTCAAGCGGAAGATCGGGGTTCGATTCCCCGCCGGGCCACCGTGCTGGGTAATCGCACGTTAAAAGGTAAAGCCTCGTTAATCCATTGCTCGCACAAGTTTAGACTTCTGAGGGTTGAC
>WOGR01009722.1:0-11212 GCA_015342045.1 Leptinotarsa lineolata | reverse complement strand
AAAACTTTCTATAGACAATCTGTCCTGGTTTTTTCATGAACTTTTTCCAGGAGTATCTAGCCAAACAACACATCGACAGCTATGTTGATCATTTTAACGACCTGAATATCAAAACCATATAATGGTGTGCATAACCCTTGGCGCCAGGAGGCACATTACCCAGTCGTTTTTTATGAAGTCTATGTTTCTGGGTGAGCTAAAACCCGTTAACATCGCGGGGGGCGTTTCCCACCCCCAATGGCATTTCTGAAAATTCGCAAGCCACGTACATTTTGATAAATGATATTTAGAGCCATTTTGATGGTACATGTTGTGTGGCGAATTTTCATCACCAGTGATTTTAGTCACTACAATTTATGCAGATCTTCTATTTTTGGGATCTAAATTATCTTGGATGTGTCGGCTTTTCTAACCAAAATATTGCCGTTTTGTACCCAAACAAAACGACAATTTTCATTTTTGGCCTCTTCCCGAATTTGTTTCAGTAACATTTTTGTTTTTGGTGGCAAAGTTCATTTATGAAGAATCTATTGGAGACATCCTCCAGTTTGAATCCTCGCTGATTGTTGGCATCTTTTCTCGCTACCTTAGCGGCAGTTAAGAAGTAATCTTCATGCACCCATTTTCTTTTTCTGAAAGTATTGCAACATCGTGAAATATTTTCTACTGGCGATTTTAACGTTTATAAAATATGGAAAGGTTTAGTATAGAAAGAGATTGTGTTCATCTAGATAGGGAAATAGTATTTACATTTTTTTTCTTGTTCTTCGAATAAAGGTAATAGCAGAATTTTCTCTTCTTTATCAGACGATGTCATGTTTATAACTGAGGCGTTGAATAACTGTAAAAATCCGCACAAATGTATCGCGTTGGTGTGGGAATAGAGGCGAGCGATTTTTACGCCGCGAATTTAATAGTGGCGAAATTCGCTTCGCGATTATTTTCGTTTTGGTGTGGGGGACACTTAGATGAAATAAACAACTAGGGAAATCAATTGACAATTTGGGTGTATCTGTTTGAACTTACTCTATAACTATATTTATTTCAGTCAATTTCCTCTGCATTTCAGGATGATTTGGGCCATAACAATGACCGCAGTGATCTACTCCTAGAAAATGTGCAATGAGCAGACTCCAATCAGAATTATTCATTTCCGGGTATAAATGTTCTCTCACACCATTATCAACCGTATCCAAATCCCATACATTGAATGATGGATATGGAAAACTTCTTGTAAACCTGTTTGGATATAATCCATTCCAAGTATCATCTCCCATGAATACTATTTGATGATTCAGTCTAATTAGCTAGAAATATAAGAAACTCATAATAGTTTAGACTATTATGCTAGGACTTGCATTTGACTAGTCACCTGACTAGTAGATATGGCAACACTGTAAAAATAAACTCTAAGACAACAAGACGCAGGTAACTTGTACAGGTATCTAAGGTATAAATAAGGCAAAACATGTTGTTGAATTAGTTTGAACTTCCTCTTGAAGATGATGACTTGGTGATCAAAACACGTGTCGAGGTGTTAAAAATAACGGTTTGGTGTTGGAATAAAACTCCAGTAAAATTCATTACTACACCAAAGATTCCAAACAGTGCATTACAAGTTCTTAGGAATAACTTTTATTATTTTCATTATATATTATACTGAAGTGAGATAATAGAATTTATTGTTTAAATTGATATATTTAAGACATATTATATTGTGTAGAGTTTCTATAAATAAAATTTGATTCAATTGCATAAAAAATGTATGGAGAACAAACTGAATAGGAGAAAGTTATTTTCATGTAATTCAATGTTCATATGAAAGTAGTTGTTTCAGGTGGGACTTTTTCTGCCCCACCTGAAAGCAAATTCTATGCATGATCTACACACCTATGTAAAAAGTTCATTTTGAACTGAATTACTTTTTTCATTCCTTGGGAAGTTCCCAACAGTTTCATGTATGAAGATGGGGAGCTACGCCAAAATATTTTTTGCCACAGTAGACTTTCATTTCAATTAGGTGTATACCATATCTCTATTACAAGGTTTATTACAAAAGAGTTTGCTAGTAAAATATGGCCCTAAGTACTTGCCTGATCGATGAAGTTATCTTCACTGATCTCCGACGTAGCAAAATTTGAACCAGCATCAATAAAAGTTGGAAGACTTCCTGTGGTTAAGGCTTTCAATCTCTGCATTGTCGTCGTGGGTGGGTCAGCTACAAACTTATAAAGACGAGTATTGTTAGGGAATTTTTTTAATAAGCCATCCATAGCTGGTAACTTATTTTGGAACGGTGAAGGATCTAGATTGCTGTCATCATAAGTGGTGAAATCATATCTTAAAGCATCAACGATGATCAAAACAACTCTTGCTTTGGGGGGCAAGCATATAGCAGATGCACTAGTATATTCGCTTAAAATGTTGGACACCTTATCGTTAGAGGAACATTGTTCCTGGTACTCATTTGAATCCACTGTTGTACATGGAATTTCATTCGGAGAAAGGCAAGTAGCATTTTTTTGCTGAACGGTTCTAGTCAATAGAAATCCTCTGGTAAATAGGATTATTGATGATGTTATTAAATAACATATCCATAACATAAAAAGAACATAATATAAATACTTCCCCATTTTGGGGTTAATTAGAATCTGGAATTTAGGTTAAGTTAGTTGTTTATCCTGTCTTCTTCTTTTTTTATGATTATTATTTTGGACTTGAGTTACAAAAACCTGGTTTCACAGACTTTCATTAATTTTTATTTACATTCATTAAATCTCAACTTCAACAAAACAGAAATTGGACTTTAAAACGCTATCTGTTTTACCTAACTGGTCAACTCTAGTTACATACCTACACCTAGGTCGAAGCCAGGCTTTGACTTTTCTGTCGATCACATAAGAAACATAAGGAGAGAATCGTGCCAACTTTCTTCAGTCAATAAAGCTGTGAAAATTGCTTGGAATCACAAATGAAACTTTGATTTCCTCATAATATATAATTATTGTTAGTTCCATTAGTTTCATTTTTCGCAGAAGGCCGTACAGAGAGGTCAATATTTGAATATCTGGTGCCTTCTAAGCATTGCTTTCTTTATTTTTGATCAGAAAGTCGAAATGTTAAGTAATTTATTATTGATGATTCATCATTACAGGAGTCAACTGTTTAAAATCTGTTTTTTTCGTCAACCAGCTGTCGAATCCTAACGAACGACACTTGTGTGAGCTGTCGAACCCGTACGAACGACAACCCTTAGAAATCGAAACTTGTGTGAGCTAATGACTAACGAGGTCTTACCTTTTAACGTGTGATTCCTAACACGATTACAGAATCATCCCAGCTTCAACTAGATAAATTCTCTCAAGAAAAATATCTGGTCGAGGCTGGGATCGAACACACGATCTTCCGATCGTTAGTCGGGCGCACTACCACCGCGCCAATTCCGCCACTGTTTGTGTTATTATTGATAATTTATCATGATTATAGTCAGATTTTTCTTGACATATAAATGGTGATAGCGTTTTGGGGAAAATTATTCGTATTCAAGGATTTTTTTTAATTTATTCAAGAAAAAAAATTGTGAGATTTTCACTACATAATTTTACAAAAACGCAACACGTGTTTCGCTATACAATAGCTTCTTCAGGGGTGTCTTTACTGAATATTGACTATTTCGAAGAAAAAGAGTTTAGAGAATCTCTGTCTGAGATATCTGAGGAACACAACAATTATTTGAAAGAATAATGCATATTTCCTATCATCAACAGATATATTCTGGTGCCTATATCTACAGGGCGTTCCAACGAAAACTTGACCCCGCTCGTGAGTCAGAAACACACGTGTAATCGAAAATTAAAATTTCAAAGCACACTTCAATTTTTGTTAGTAGGGGGACTAATTCTGATACGAAAATCATACCCGAAACTTCACCGGCCTAGACATTCAATTTTTGTAGATTTTGTGAATGTGTTCCATCACCAAATGAGGATTCACATCGCTCCAGTAACGGCAATTATGTCTATTCACTTCACCATTCAACATGAAAGAACTTTCGTCTGAAAAACATGTTTTGTATAATAGGTTTGGGTTATTGGTCAATTTCTCGCCTGAACACCTCACAAAACTGAAGTCGATGATCAGGATCATCTTCGTTGAATTCCTGAATTAGCCTTATTTTGAAAGGATGGGATTTGTAGGCTTTCAAAATCCGAAAAACACTAGTAGCATATACACCAGACGCTCTAGCTACTTGTCTGATATATTGTCGATTTTCCATTTGTACATGTCCTAAAACTGCAACTGCAACTCCGTCATTTCTGACAGCACGGGATCATGTTTTCTGTTGTGAACAGAACTTGAAATTCCGAACTTATATATTAACTGTTTAACGTATTGATGGCACACGTTGTGGTCTGGATGATTCGTATTATAAATTCTTGCAGCAGCAATTATTACATATATTTTGCAAAATATGTTACTGATTTTTCTCTTTATATTGGCTTTATTACCAAAGAGTATTACAAATGATTCCTTTCTACAAAAATTTTCTTACTGATTACTTGCCCCCTTTGAAATGGAAACTAAAGAGAAATGATCTGGGAAAGATCATAACCTCAATTTTTTTACAGGAAAAATCGTCAAAGATGTTACTGATAAACAGTAACTTTTTGTTGTGAAAAATATGTTGAATTTATAAAATAACTTATGGAGGTGAACTAGAAATTCGTCCTTGCTATATCAAGTTTTCCATTGCAATTTTTTTTTCATATTGTGGAAGGTTGAAACTCTTCAAAAAAGCCAATTCAAAACTCTGTTTCTCCAAAAAAATTGTTTTGTTGTATAATGCTTTTCACTGCTTTTTTATGATTTATTTACCTTCGCCTATTTTACTGTTTTTCAATGTTTTGCCAAAAGAATTCGAATGCTGGAAACTAGGACGAAATATTTCCATTATCAAGTGAAAACATATTTAGAAGTGTCGAAAGATTGCCCATGACAATAAACCATTGATTTGTAATACTGAACATAGACCCTCTAGCACTGAACTTGAACCAAAAAGTAAAAAAAATTATTCAGATCACAATCATCAAATTTAGGTATCAATGAATAACTTTATTTGAATAACAGCTGGATACATCGATTGGAAGATTTCTTTGTTCTGAAATAACAAATGAGTATAACACAAAACAATAACAAATATATTCAAGTTTACAAAATATTTACATAACTGATATAATACAACAAATGAACAAACTTTTACACATATCTAAATGGTCAATATCTAGGATAGATTGTGTAAACATTCTAGTTACTTGTGACAAAATACAAATTATGGCGGTTATCTCACCAAATTAAAACAGTCGGTAAAAATTAAAAAAATAAAAGTTGAAGGGACGAGCTGAACAGTGAACACTCTGTCAAAAAAAATACACCGATGAATAAGAGAATTGCTGAATGGAAAATGAACACGTGTGATGGCGTCAGAAGAACAGCTGTGCCATTAAAAGTTGAAGGAGAGTAAGGGGAGTACCCAAGATTTGCATATAACAAATCAACCAGTTCAACCGTTTAATGGGCGATACCAACATACAGAGGGGTGTCTTGTGATAATTCGTTTGACAGATATTTCAATTAACTAGTCACTTTTTTATTTTTGAAGATTGGACCCGCTGTTCCTGAGCTAAGCCGTTTTATGCAAGTATCAAAGATCTACAAACAAACGATAAATGTCATAATTTTGAGAAAAAAAATGTATTCTAAACTCACTTCAGTTCATGACAGTAAATGTTTAAATTGGCCACCATTCACTTCCTTATAATATTGAAGTTTCGTTTACAAATTCATTAAGGAATGTTTCTGTTTCTAACCATGAGCTCTGGAGAAGACTGCGGTTGTGTAATGTAAACTTCAGATTTTACCAAACCTCACAAAAATCTAACGGTGTCATATAAGGTAAAACAGCGGGTCAATCTAAGGAACCACTTTTGGATAATTGTCATCTAGTCACTTTCAAACCAGCTCGTCGTGATGAAGGGCTGCCTCATCTTGCTTCATTAGTTGAAAACTCATTCGGGTTTGACAATTTTTAAAACCGGTAGAGAGGCAAACGTGATTCCTTAGATGTGCCCACCTGATATGACTCCTCTAATGTTTTTGATGGAATAAGTTACATCTGAAGTGTACGACCGCAATTCATTTCAGAACTCGTGGATAGAAAAAGAGGTGCTTGCAACGATATTGCCCCAGGAACATTCCATAATGTAACGAATATGAAAGTGCTGATTACTCGGAAACGGCTAGTTCGGTTTTCAATAATGGAAAAGTATTAGATAGACAATTGAAATAACTATCAAACGAGTTATCACAAGCCCCCTTCTTCTTTCTTATCAAAAAAGTACCGAAAATGATATTTTTCAACGTAAATTCTCCTTTCAAGAGCTAAGAGGTGGGGACTATTTACGTCCGCACTGTATATAAACAAACGACTCAACATCTATCAATATAGAAGAGAAATTTAACTAGTCGCCGATGATTCCAACAATGTAGCATAGCAAAACTTGATGGAATCTCCACAAAAATATAGACTCAAATATAAAAAAAATTAAGGCTGGTGTGACTCCAATCTACTGTCTTTCAATATTTACCAAACTTGATATAATTCTGCTGCTCTAGCGACAGCATACTTATAAAAAAAAAGGTGGTGATACGATAAATGAAAACAGGGCGAGTTATGAATTCCTGGGGTAAATAATAATTGACAATAAACTGAAATTTTACGATCACATTGTAACCCCCAATGAGAAGCTTCAGGATGTTTTGCAGTGGAATAACAGGTATGTTGCCAAAAAATCAGCTTATGTCTCACTTATGAATTAGTATTTAAGGTATGGAATTCCCTTCTTGGAATATGTTACAAAACTCAACAGACTGTTTTCATTGTACAGAAAAAGACTATAAGATTCTTGTGAGATTGCCAAGACTCCTGCATACTCTGGTTCGGATTACACAGAATTTTGAGTCTTTGGATTTTTTTTTGATAAACGATAAATATTTCCATCGTCAGAATAATGACTTAAAACTACCCATATCAGCCTCTACTCTTGTCAAAAACTTATATATTAAAAGGACCTTAAGATTTTTAATCATTTACCTGGCCATATACAATGTATAACGATAAATGTAAATTTCGAAATTCGCTAAAAAACTTATTGTGTGGAAGACCCTTTTATACTATTCTTGATAATACAATTTTCACTACATGGTGATTTCATCTATTGGACTGGTACATTAAACTATTCTACAATGTTTTTTATATCAGTAGTGATTACAACCTAATTAGATAAATGATTAATTCTGTTGAAACAAGTAATTTTTCAACAAAAAAAACAATTAAAATACAATATTAATTCTAGGAAAACAGGTAATTTATAAATATGTTAATTATTGGCATTTCATGCCAAAACTTTATTAGATTATTGATTAATTCTGGCAAGACGGTAGATTTTGAAAAAAAAATTACAATACAATATTACTGCTAGGAAAACAGGTAATTTGTAAATATGGTAATTATTGGAATTTTATGAAAAAAAGTTCAACAGTGGAAAGTGAATAACTTCTTGATAGTTGTTTAACTTACTCACTCGCCATTATTAAACTTGTATGAATAAATCCATTAATTAACATTTTTATGAATTACCTGTCATCCAACAAATAATATATATTGTAATTGTTTCTTCAGAATCTATCTGTTTTACTAGAATTAATCATTTATCTAATTAGGTTTTTGCATAAAATGCCATAATTTAACATGTTTGAGTTACCCGTTTTCCAAGAATTTATATTGTATTTTGTTTTTTCAAAATCTACTAGTGTCACCAGAATTCATCATTTATCTAATTAAGTTTTCGCATTAAAATGCCAATAATGAACATTATTGTTTTCCCAGAATTTATACTGTATTGTAATTGTTTTTTCATAATCTACCTGTTTTAGCTGAATTAGTCATTTATCTTATCAAGTTTTCGCATAAAATGCCAATAATTGACATGTTTATAAGTTACCTGTTATCCTGTTTTTTTTTAATTTACCTGTTTCACCAGAAACATTCATTTATCCAATTAAGTTCATTGCTTACCAACTGTGTAGTGAAACGTCTTGAATAAAATTTACAGTTTGAAAATTGTATAATTATCATCATGAATAGCATTAATTTTCATTAAGTAAAGGGTCAGTCAGTGTATTCATAATTAGACCCTATTATAGTTTATAAAAGTTTTATAGGGAAACTTTTTCTAAATTATTTTAAAACATTTTATACTATTTTTCAATATACTGTCAAATTAGGTTTCTGGTATTTTAATTTTTCTTGTATTGTTTCATGTTGTCTGCATATGTACAGTATATGTTTGGATAAAATTTTATGCATATATGTCTTTCATTCTATATACAAGCTATTTTCATTACGATATCACTCCTTCATATATCTGTTTGGATAACCATATTTGTCACTGTTTACTAGTTTCATGGCATATGAACATCATCAGCTTCGTCAATGAGACCTCTGCATTTTTGGGCAATAAAGCATATCAATTAGAATGATATTTTTGAGGTAAATTGTGGGATTCCTCAGGAGTCTGTTCTGGGACCAGTCATATTTGTAATACATTATTAGGACACAAAAAATAATTCAAAATAAAGCAACAAAAAAGGAGTTTTTCAGGTCCTAATAAAATTCATCAAATAAACATCTTCTGGTCTCAAGGTCGTTTTGATTGAAAACGTCAATAATTGAACTGATGGATCATGAAAATATTGAATCACCACGTTATTTATCTTTCGAAACGAAATATGAGGAAATTTTAAATGACCTACCATCCGTTGTTTGGACAGATTCAAAATGTCAAAATAGTCTCGTACACATTCAGAACCCTGCAATTTTATGAAATATGTAGATTCCGTTGTGTTTCAAATGAGAAATTCAAAATAGTTTCGTGTCAAAATATGAATACATCTAATAAAATGCAAAAATAATGTGTAACTCTCTTCAAGTGGAATCTAATAATTATTATGAAAGCAGTAAATAATCATCGCAGTAACTGAACAAACCAAAAGTCATATTATACTACTGAGTGCCTCGTAAACATTCAAAAGGAATGACATAACTCTGAATAATACAAATAAGTAATGTTCAAAATCAGATATTATAGACAGATAACGGAATATTTCAAGATAAACATATTTATGAAGCATAATCAATAAATCCGGTAGTTAGATAAATGACGAGTGATAGATTCCTTCATAACCTCAAATAGTGGCGCTGTAATCGCTGCTGTATTTCTGACGCTACCAAACGTGTCTACATTCCATTCGAGGAGCTCGGTTCAATGATGATTTATATTCCAGAAACGGTTTCAAGAAGTTTAAAGAAACCCGACTCCTAAAATCTTCAGAGTTGATCAGTTCTCAGAGTTACAATACACCACCCTGACAACTCACCGGAATCACTGTGAACATCTATTTTAGTAAAAGAGTATTGCAAACGGTGAATGAGTACTTCTCGAAGGAAACTGATATGTGAGCATTAAAAACTAAAATATCAACTTATAAAATAACGTTCAACGCAGTCCAAGCTCTTCTCGTGATGGTTAATCACAACACTGACGTACGTCAAAAGCTAAATCAATTTGCTTTCAGCTTTACTTAAACTTATCGCTAAATCTAAATCGGCCTGCTCTTGCAATTGTATCCTTTTACGATCCTCTTCGAGCCTCAAGCTCTCTACGGCGGCCCACTCCAGTTGTTCGACTTCGCTAAACCCTTGCGAAGTTAGGGGGGCGGAGGCCCTACCACACGTACTAACAAAAGGGTCCGAACTAGGTAAAGGTACCGACTGCCTCCCTCCCAGTCCGAAAGGGTCGAATTTATTTTTATCGAAATCACTGGTGGCGGGGTCCTTCGAGTCCTTGGACGAGTTCGATGGAGGTTCGTCGTCGAACGTAAAGTTAAACGGATCTTCGTACCGGTAATCTCGGAAAGGATCGTCGGTAAAGTCGAGACCTTTAGAAGATTGTGCTTGGACCTTAGGAGTCGGCTTATCGGTGAACTGAAGAGGATACATGTAGATTATTAAGGCTGGAATGATTATTGAATATGTGTTAGTATGGGGTAACTTTGAGCAGCGCCTGTAAATTGTTAGGCAAATGCAGATATACTTGCAACTACATCAACTTGCACATGCAGGTGCCATTCGATTGGAAGAAATGAAAATTAACTGCTAAAAACAAAAGAAATCAGGTGAATAAATATAATGAATAACAATAATATTTTCTATAGCAATACCTGAATATATGACGGAAGTTGTCTAAATAACTTGCTAAAGTGCATCGTGACATGGGTGAATAAAGATTTATAACCTTAACAAGCCCTCTAAAACCATGTTTGTGAGACATATCTGGTGATGTCCAGAATATCATATTGCGATAGTGTATATGGTCCTGCATTACTTCAGGCTGATTCTGCTCGTATGCAACGAATTCAGAATTCTTGTATTCGATATGCATATGGAATTCGAAAATTTGATCACATTAGTAGCAAGTTTGCGGATTCCGGATGGCTCAACATCGAAAAAACGCGTAAACTTCATCTGCTTACTCTCATACACAAAGTTTTAATTACTGGTCATCCCACGTATTTTTTCAAAAGACTAATAACAATGCGTAGCCTGAATCAAGTGAATACCAGGAAATGCAATCGACTTCTTGTACCAAAACGCTCTACTGCTCTATATACACGAAGTATCTCTTACGTTTCCTCAAAAGAATATAATTCCCTTCCTAATGAATTCTGGAATTACTCTCTGAATAACTTCAAAGAGAAATTGAAAATGAGACTCCGCCTACTCTAGGTATATCACTTTGTAAATGGACCGGCTACTACAAATGACAACATCATGTCATTTATTTTCGAATGAACCATTTTGTTATAATTATGTATCTTAGGAAACGTATATTATAAGCGATATTATTTGCATGGTTCTAATTTTTTATATATCTCTATTATATATGTGTTTACTCTCAGGGTCGAGTTGGAAAACAGCTACAGCTGACAATTAACTCATTCGTCATAAGGTTATCTTCAAATAATGTAAATACAAATTAGAAATCCTTTATCCCTTGTGATGAATAAAGTCGATTATTATTATTATTATTTTATA
>WOGR01009721.1:0-11212 GCA_015342045.1 Leptinotarsa lineolata | reverse complement strand
CGGACGAATAACTTATATCACACTCAGAAACAATTTGGCGAATTGACTCCGTACAATTCACTCCAACATAGGCCAACACGTCTACTTCTTTTTCTTCACTGACGATGATGTTATTAACATTTTCTTCTGGTTCATTTCGCATTTTTGTTTCCAGTCTTGGAAAATAATGTCGAGTGGGATGGCGACGATTAGGGAAACTCTGAGCAATAAATCGAGCTGCATCAGTTGCATTCTTTTTTGTTTCTCCGTAAATTAGCAACATGTCAATTTTTTCGTTCTAGTATAATATGCCATATCTAATTATAAACTACACAACAAACGAATTTTCAAAAGTGACAGCATATTCAGTAGCCTATTTGTTTAGGTAGTCGTAGCAACAGCTTCAATTGTTTGTCACGGATGACTAGAATAACAAGACTCAGTGCATAGGTATACCGAATGCGTATTTTTTATTATTAGTTATGATAGTTTCTTGCAATTATTCAGAAAAATAGGAAAAATGTAGTGAAAGTGTGACATCAAATTATTCTTAAGAAAATGATCTTTCACAAAAAGCCAACGATCCACCCCCGTTCCATTTGAAAAAATCAAGTTAACTGGAAAAAATCATATTTGCGACTGTGAAATAATTCTTAAAATGACTGTGAAGTCATAAGCCTCACAGTCGTAATCCTCTCATGTTACTTGATCAAGAATGAAGCGTTTACACGATCCATGGCATTCTAGATCAAACAATAAAAATTGGAATGACAATAATTTCATTCGTCAAAATCCAACAAGTTGAATATTGTTGAATTTAGAATGTCATTCTCGATCGAAATAAGTAAAAATATATAGGATGTCCCATTTAAAAATCGAAAGTTAGGGCCATTTCCGGTCAAACTGGAAGTACGGCAAAGCAAGTAAATATGTCAAGAAATGTAAATTGAACTATAATACATAATTCCCAAATTTCGTTCTTCTATTTCCAATAATAAAAAAGTTATAGGGCTGAGCCACTTTAGAGAATCACCCGGTATATATAATAATATAGTAGACAAATACCGCATACAATCAGTTTTGTTTCGATGTGTTGAATAAATCACTGATGATAAAGTTATTTAAAAATTTTTCATTAGTATACTAATTGGTTTCAACAATGGTTCATTTTGGGTAATTTTCAGTCGACACGTGTTGAATATTGTAGCAATTACCACAAAAAATTCAATAGATATCCAAAACTATTTTCACCCGAAGCAAGTAACATTATAATCAAACATAATAGCTGGGAAATCGCCCAATTATTTAATGATTGATATTACACTTAAGAAGGGTAAATATTCTTTCAGCTCACTCAAGCTCCTTGATTACTTCTGAGGGTTGTTTCAGAAAAGAAACTGGTTGGCGGATAGAATTTACATATTCTCGCATATCACTTCTACCAACTCATATATTCTCAAAAATTCAATAATCCACGAGTGACTGACAATTTTAACAAACTGTTTCGAACCAATGGTTTCCCCGTCAAAAACTATCCTTTTCAGGTGGACACTTAGTAATCGTAAGGGGCATTTCATTATAGCGATGTCCAGCAAAAAGGGGTGATCATTGAACCATATATTTTATAAGGCTCATTGTTAAGCACCTATTTTATAGACCAGTTATTTCATAATCGTTCTTTCCGTTAGGTCAACCATAATTTACATGAACTTGAAATTTTCACCACAATACATTCTGAGTCATATTTTATACCATGTGTTTCCTTACAAATTGATAGATTGCAGAAGTTATTTAAAAAGGTCTTCACCCATTCCTATATGTGTGCAAAGTTTATTGAATCCACCCAAGAAAGGGCTCCCAAAATGAATAAATTAGAATCCACCCATTTATTATTGCAAAAAAAGTGCTCCCAAAACGAATTATAATAATAATAATAATACTGACTTTATTAATTTCTAAAACTGCTAATTACTAGTAACAAATAATATGAACAGATCATTGAAATATGGAATTTTAATATTTTCAAATATAATCTGTAAAAAGTCGACATGATAAAAAAAACTGTAAAATAAATACTTCAATGGAGATATCCAATTATTACCCAGAAATTATTATAACTCGAACTTTGAACACATTTTTCTGAGTTTTGCTGAAGTTTTTGATTTTTTCATTTCTAATAGCAACTTACTACAATTTCTTATACGATAAATGACTGTGCCCAAAATTTGTATATGAGTATGTAAGAATTGAATTTCTAGTATGATAATATGGAAGGCTGGTACTTGCAAATTTTTTTTATCTATGAAATATTCAGGAGGCATATCATTCATAAATTTTTATGAAAATATATCAGATTCATCAATTACTCTCAGGGCTCTAATTCTGTAATCTCTTTAAAATTTCTTATTGAGTGAAAATAATATCGTGGAACAATATTGAAAATGATAGATCTAAATATCATGAATTCTTGATAAAAGTTCAATTTTCTAGCAACATTTCAATAAAATTACGTTACATGTTCATTGAAATGCAGTGAACTATCCGAAGATAAACTCAGATATTTTAATTCTCAAACATTTTCAGTCTTTTCATTTTCTAAGAAGTGAGATCTGAAATTCTGTGGCCGGTTTGAAAGTATCTAATCTTTTGATTTATTTCAATTCAGTTTAAGCTGATTCCTTTGTGAGGGAGGGATAAGAAAATTTGGAGTATGAAAAAACCGATTTTTGAATAATTTCAATTTTTGGAAACATCGAATGATGAACAAATATCAAAGTATTAAAAGCCAACTTCTTTTCATTTTTGTACCTAACCAAATGTCAGTTTGGTGGGAAGTAGCAAATAATATGACATCCTATGCCTAGTTTATGTGTAACTTTCATTTTTCTTTGCCGATTTCGTACTTCTTGGAAGCCTGGATGTTCCCTACTCTGATCAAAATAAAGCTGATTTTTTTCTTCATGCGCCGCCATGAGAAAGCCTAAACGATACTTCTGGTATCATGTTGAATACGAAAAATAAATTAATATATAATATGCGTTGGAAGGTTTGAAATTGTTCAAATTCAACTAATTATTCAGAAGACTTATCAGAGGAAGAACGAGCTTTTTGGCTTTCTTCTTCTCCATATTTGAACAAAAAAATGTAGAAAACCAAAAAGCTTTCATACAAAAACTAATCCCTCCTGAAAATATATTCCCTTTCAATTCGAACTCATAAGAGGCAATTTCAAGATAACTTCTGGGAAAACGCTGGGAAAACGTATCAAAGTCAGTCCAAGCTCAGACCAAGCAGTCTAGTGTACAGCCTGGCTATTGTCAGTCATTTGCATCACACCATCAGTAGCAATGAAAATTTTGTCAAACCTACCTTCTCCTCTGGAAAGGCAAGCTAGATTGACAGCATACAGAATTGTGCATATTGCCAATTGCATAAAACAGACTTATGAAGTACTGTTCGACATTGAAAGTCACAGCAATCTGGGAATGGCCTCCTATATAATGCCTTGACAGTTAAGAAGGACTTGCCTTATCTAGAGTAGAAAGGACTGCCTAGATTCTTATGAAGGAGAAAATATTAAGACCATGTATATGTTGGTTCAAAAATTGTTTAGAAAACAGGTTTGGCTGCAGAAATATACAGTCATAAGTCCAGAACAAAGATATCGACATGCTTAAGGTGCTATGCGACCGTACTTCAGGCGGAAATCTACCTAACATATAAATCAATTGAAATATTTTCGGCCAAGAGACGTAGAAGTATTTGGCTCTCATTGAGCAATGTTCAAGTTGTTGAAAAAATCATTAGAAAAGAAACTCAATAAAGTGTTGAAGCCACACTGGTTTGGAAGGGGATGGAGGTTTTGTCAGACCAGAACCTGTCACTGGCATCTCTTTAGCTTTTGTCAAACCCAACTGAATATCTAGACTGCGAAAAGAGTTTCATACTTCTGGCAAAATCTTTTTGATATTTTAAGGAATTTATACACTCTCCAAAGAATGTCACGAAATAATTTTGGATGACCTACGTTTGAATCGTCATATATTATGAAGATATTTGGACTGTTGGAAGACTCGTCGTGCTGTATATCTGAAAGATAATAAAACACCAGTGCACATATGCTTCTGCCTGCTCTGTCACAACCGTATCAAATTTTAGAGTTTTACTCTCGTTATCAGACTTAAAACCGACTTCGATACGAAGGTGGATTTATTTGGTAGAGTCTTGATTGATTCGAGTCACAATGAAACCTCGCTGGTTCCAGTGAAAGGTCAAGTGGACCCATTTACTTTTGATCCATCTCCAAACTCTTCTTATGACAAATAGAAAAGTATGTTGTTAATTATGACGGTCTTCAATTACACGTCTGAGGAAGCTGCTGTATAGTGAAACACATTGTTGTGGAATTGGTACGATGGTAGTGCGCCCGACTCACGATCGGATCGGAAGGTCGTGGGTTCGATTCCGGCCTCGACCAGATATTTTTCTCGAGAGGATTTATCTGGTTGAAGCTGGGATAATTCTGCAACCGTGCTAGGAATCACACGTTAAAAGGTAGGTCCTCGTAATTCCTTAGCTCGCACAAGTTTCTCAACTTCTAAGAGTGGAGTTCGTATAGGGGGGGGGCGACAGCTGACTAACGAAAAAACATATTTTAAATAGATTTTTTTTCAAACGTGTTGCGATTTTGTAAATTGTTTAGTGAAAGTCTCACAGAGTTACTTGAATACATATTAATTACTTCTTGGAGTGATAACTTCTTATGGGGCGGGAGGGGGTAAACCGCTTCCCTTGCTCTCATTATTCTCAGTGTTCAATGTGCGGTCGACATATACTGTTGACAATGAGCATATAACGTAAAACTATCACCGCTTCTGAAAGTGAAACCAAAGTTTTTCTGAAGTTAAACAATTTCAATATTAAATAGTTCAACTTAAATTAATTTAAGTTATCACTTCTGTCGGGCTTCCCAAAACGAACAAGTTTTTTTTGGGGACTATATCAATTACTCGACCAACTAATCTGTAAAGATTTTCCTATAGTTCACATGTTTAATCAAATGGATGCAGAAACGTAGAAAAATGACCGATTTCCATTTCAATGAAGGAAAACTGTGTAAATGAGACATAAATTTTATTGATAACAAATGTTTTATTTCCTGAATCTACAAATTCAAATTTTATTTTCAATCTCTTTTCATATGGAAAACCCCAAAAATCAAAACTTGAACGAGATCAAAATTAACGAGGTCTCACCTTTCAACGTGCGTATCCTTAGCATGGCATGTATTTTTTAGCATGAGTAAAATTTTTACAGGAATTTTAAATAACTTCCAAATGTTTTATTCTGACTTCTAGTTCCGATTGTAATTTTATTTGAATCGACTGTAGTAAATGACTGATTCAAAAACCAAGTCGTGCCGACAAAAAGTTTAGTTATAATCAAGACTACATGATGCTTTGAAGATTTAATAATGACGCCATCGTAAAGGTGAATGTCTAATGCTACAGAAAAATTATTGCAGTGGTATGCTACACTGGAAGTAAGGATGCTTTTGTACACTTGGTGAATTCTAATAATACTAACATTCTGATAACAGGATCTAATGAAATCAACAGAAAATCAAATAGACAAATGAAATTGTATCACACAAAGTAAAATCCCAACCTCGGATATTCTGTGTATTTCAAATGATTTGTTCAAGACTCAAAGATTTTCTGAAGGGTGATCAAGAAACATCATTTCGTTTGAATATTATTTGTCTCCATACTACATTTGATTTGAATTGAGTGCAGTTTTACTTTTCGAAAAATATTTTAGGTTCTAGTAAAATTATTGATAATAATCCAGTATTTTTGTCCCTCAGTAGGTATATTGAAAGCTGGAATATCCTGCAAAGTTGGCATGACTTTCAAGTCAATCACCAAACATACATTTCCATTAACCCCAAACGTTTGAATCTAGATAGACATTTCCTAAAACGGTCAATGAATATTAATAAGACAAGAATACCTTCAAAACCTCTAACCAACAATTGCTAGTAATCAACTGACCGTTAGGACCCATGTCTTCGTTCTTCCTGAAAAAAATTATGTTCTTGCCATAAGGTGACCACTATTACCGTGCGAACGAGGTAAAGGGTTGGACAATCTTGACTTCTCAACTCTACCCTTACCCCCTTTGGCTTTCGATAAAAAACTGTCCTGTTCAGTACAGGTAGCAGTGGACACGCGTCATAGTTTACTATCAGTGGCAAAAGGGTTATTAAAAGAAGATGCGTCACTCGTTGAAGAATTGAAGTCCACGTACCTCATTCAGAGCTGAATAGGTAATTATATTTGGTGGCACGCGATCTCTTTTTTATAGTTTGAAGAATGTAAATTTGAAGGGTCACGATTGAAAAGAAATTACAGAATACTGTTAAAAATAATAATAATTATTAATTCATAAGTTTGACGTTTCAAGTGGAAGTACACTTTAATAGTCTTTATTGTTTGGTTATTATTTCAGTGCCAACTGAACTTGAAAAGCTTTTGAAATTGTTATGGAAAATTATTCGTACCGGCTTAATAAGTTCTATACTATACCAATTTTCAGATTACTATTCATATTGTTTGGAAAATATAAATTCAATGAATCATTGACGCAATGAAATTTGAAAAGAATATTTAAATTGAAATGAATGATCTATTCCGGAATGTATTTGATGGCTCAGCAGTTTGGATTTCACGGGATTCCACGGTCTTGTGAATGTTCTTTGTTAGGTATTTCATTTTCTATTTCAATTTGAAAATGTATCAAATTTTGTATTCGTGTATTGCTGAAGAACTGGCCAATCCTCAATCTAGTTTCAGAGATAGGATTGGTAAATATCACAAATTTAAGTTTTTCGTTCCATCATTCCCAGACTTACCATTGAGAGATAGTCTTCAATGTTACAAAAATATTCAAATGATATTTCTGGCAAATTTATCAATGACAAGCAAGTGATGTATGAATCAAACAGGATTATGAAAATAGTTCATGTATTGCATAATAATCCGAACTCATCCGTTTACTAATTTCGAAGTACTGATGTCATATAATGATATAATCTGCATAAATGAAAAAACACCTATCTGAACTTCTTAACTTTCGTTTTCAATAAAATAGGTGGAATATTCATAACAGTACATGCATGTATGTGTATCATTTCTATAGGTATATATTGAGTTTGGTCAGATTTCAATCATATACCAACCTAATATCAAAGGAATTCTCTCTTCGATACACATCAGAAGTAATATTAAAAATCCAGAATCTGTTATGTTAATTTTGATCACTCACAAATTATTCCTAGAAATCCAATTTTTATTTGTTTACTAAATCTGAGAAAGCAATTAAAAATATAACAAATTGCTGTCAGTTGAAATTATCATGAATTTATTGGTAAGAAATTTATCAAAACTTTGAAGTTACGTTTTCCCCACTCACAACACAAACACAAAAACAATTACCAATGACATTATCAGAAAACACTTGTCACTCGCCACCTGCAGAATAATTCTAGTAACTACCTGTTAAATTCACACTTTGAATCCCAAAACATAAAAAAGAAAACAGTTTGAATATCTCAACTTCAGGCGATGTGAACACTGACGAAATCTGAAGAGAACTGAAAGAAACTGCAAGACGAAAAACGCGCGCAAGTCTACTTGCTAAAAAATCATTAAAACTTTTTGTTATTAGAGCTTAAAGAGGTATTACTCTGTCTGGCATGACGCCGCGAATAATTAATTGAAATTTGAGATCACGTGGAAGTGCAGAAGCGTGAGTAATGTTTTTTCTTCCTTCTTGCACTATTTTCTTTCCAGGAGATATTCAAATATGTATCAATTATTGAATAATTGACTTGAGTTGGATGTTTTTTTATGCTCAATGAGTGAACCGAAATTATAAATAAAAAATAATCGATATATAGTAAAAATATATTTTTTGCTATCTTGACAGTTAGGTAATCATGGTAAGTAAAAAACTACAACTTACCTTGTGCAATCCGAACGGCTGGCATTTTGATTCTCATTTTGGAAATTTTTCAAATGTCCTTTTTACCGAGAAAATCAGCTGTCCATTTCAAAACAAAAATCCATTTCACTAAATCATTACCACCAAGTCAACACTACACCGAAGAAGTCCACAAACTCAACAAAGTTCAAACACATTTAACAGAAAACGAAAAATATTTTTATCACAAAGGGCATTTACTGGTATCGGCTGAGTCAAAGGGTCAAAATGTGATCTCGTACGTAAGTCCATAAGATCTTCCTGGACCAAGATGCTGTGTGGTCACAGGTCCACACGCGTGTGTTCTACGGCTAGCTTGTCAGGCGATTCTCGGCCGTCCCATCGCCCATCGTCGAGTAAGATCGCATGTGTTCGTGGCTACTCACTAGCCAGCGGTCCTAAGCACCCCATGTAGAAGGGGATGATGCGCCGCGCATATGACACCGGAGTGGGGATTTTGCCCGCTGGCCTCCCGGATACGATATTCCGGTCGGCTCCGGTGTGTATGCTATATGTGATAAAACGCTTGTTTCGCGAAGCACTACTTGACAAAGTTCGCCTCGAGATTTATTGCTTAACAAACTGACTATTATATTGAAAGTATCAAGCAAATCCATTAATTTTTTTTACTATCCAAATGAACTAACTTTAGCTAAACGTTTTCCTATGGAGTAGTAAAAAAAACCAAGTCGTTGAACTATTTACTTCTTGATGAATTGACAAGCAAATGAAAAGTATTTCATTAATATTTTTACGGGGTTTGCCTTTTATATTTCGGGATTAGGGAACAAAAACAAATAATAATCATCGAAAATCACTTCATTGTTTTTTAAAATATTCCACATGAAGATCTATACACTTTTGCATGCGTTTGAACCAATTGTCGAAGCACTGTTGCCACTCTGATTGAGGTATCTCCAAAACATGCTTTCTGAATGCAGCAACCGCTTCTTCAGGTGTCGAAAAACGTTGACTACTTAGTTTGTTTTTTACGTACGGGAATAAAAAAAAAGTCAGTCGGTGCCAAGTCAAGACTATACGGCGGACGACTCACCATTTTCGATGTTTTGGGTGTTCAAAGATGCAGTTGTTGGATCCGATATGTAAGAGTTCGCATTATCGTGGTGAAGAGTGATCCGTTTTCGGCGGTTGGTTTTCCTGATTTCTTGGAAGACAACTGGCAAAAAATGGTTGTGTACCACTCAGAATTGACTGTTCTGCGTTGTTCTAATGGTACGGTTGCGACATGTCCAGTTTTTCCCAAAAAACAGGCGACCATTTGGGCTCATACGTCTAAATCCACGACTCATCACCTGTCACGATGTCATAGACGGGTTTCGAAGCACCGCGATCGTATTTTTTGAGCATTTCCTGCGACCAATCGACTCAAGCCTTTTTTGAGCGATTGACAAATTGTGTGGAATCCAACGCGAACAAATTTTTTTTGACAGTCAAATGTTTATGCAATATTGAATGTATGCTGATCCCACCAATGCCTCGAGAAATATCTGAAGAAATTTGAAATATTTCAAAGTTATCGAATGATTTTTGAAATACTCTGAAATACTCTAAAATAATCTGTTTTTTCCGTTAACTAGCTGTCGCACCCCTACGATCGGCAACCCTCAGAGCGAGCTAAGGGTTAACGAGGTATTACCTTTTAACGTGTGATTCCTAACTCGATTTAATACAAGGTATTCTTCGATATCAGTCAATTGCCACTCTGCCACATTTCATGTCTTTTTTCGAGACTGGTAGCCAATTATATACGATCAATTTCTGACAAGCTGTTTGAAATACACTTCTCTTCAGATATATCGATGTTTCAGGTGGAGTGCGACTAATTTCGTTTTCACGTTCTTTCACAAAAAATCTAAAGAACTTGAATCGGGTGACCGATGAGAGAAATCAGCTGAATCAAAACCTTCATCGTATTTATCGACTTATAAACCTGTCGTCTGAGTTACTGAGCACCGTCTTGTTGGAACATAATTTTTCCTTCTACATATGCAGGGCATATTTATTACCTGTGAAAGGACCACGCACAAACCTTATGGAAAATGGCTTTCGGTGAATTCTGCTGATTTTTTGATATGTTGAACTTTTCAATGTTCTGATTAAAAGTCTCCACGGGCACAACGAAAAATAATGGGCAGTATTTGATGAAAAAATTGCTCAAAATCGGCAAAATGGGAATTTTGTAGTAAAATGGGAGAAATACGCCGTGTTATTTTGCAACTTCATGCCTCTCTGAAATTGTAGCATGCGCTTTAGCAATTCTTACATGTCTTGTGTCTTTACAGCACCGTTTGCCAATAATTGCAGACCATACACGGTGACGTATAAAACCATAATCCGAGGAATGAAAAAATATTTTTTATAACATTATGAAAACAATAGATTGTGAGAAAATCAGTAATTCGATATGGATATGGTTATATAGAAGACGATTCAATTGATGTACCGTGTGACACATATTCATTGTAGAGCCCCCGTTTCTCCTTTGTTTCTCTGGCTATAATTCTAGGAACATCGAATATGCTCACTAGACAGCACTTTTTGACATATTTGTAAAACAAATTGAACTTCCTATTTTTCCAAAAAATTACATCAATTTTTGATTTCCAAATGAGGCACCTTGTCTATTATTACATGATCGGTTAGTGATGTTCATGAGGAATCTAACGATATTAGGTTTGATGATGTTATCTGTAATGACTACAGAGATATCGCCTTTTTGAAAGTAATTTTGAAATATTCTTCAAGGCAATAATAATGATAATAATAATATTTATTCAGGTGGATCATCTATAGATGACATTGAGTATGTCCAAACGTTTACGAATACAAAATTAAAAATACAAACTCCGTGCACTAAATGGCCATAAGCCTGGGACATGATTTAGATACAACTAATCTGTGTTTTGGCACTTCCAACTGTAGGGAATTTCTAGTATTATAACTTTTATTAACATTAAGAGTAGGAAAACTGGTTATATTCGATTATACATATTTTAATATCTCATAAATGTATATACTTGTAACAGTCAATATTCTGAGATTTTGGAAGATGAGTTTGCAACTTGTCTTTCTAGTAACTCCTGCAATATGCCTTACGGTTCTTTTTTGAATTTTGAGTATTCTGGAACAATCACTAGATACTCTCCAAGCAACAATACCATAGGAAATG
>WOGR01009720.1:0-11212 GCA_015342045.1 Leptinotarsa lineolata | reverse complement strand
AATAATGTAGGGGCAGCTGCGTTTACTGATTTGTTGGGTATCAAACCGCAGAACCATTTTTCTTGAAATAATCACGTTACTGGAATTTCAGTAGCGAATTCCGAGAAACTCTGAACAATATTTCGATTTGAAGAGTTGTACACACTTCAGCTACTCTTAAACCCTAAAGTATAAAGAATATTGTTTATACGTAAGAGAGCTTTGCCGACTGTTATAATGTTATAGGTTATAGTAAATGATACTCTCAAGTCGTCTAGATTCAGAATGCTCTTATTTTAAAACCCCGGAAACCGTTATCTTCACGTCACTCAGACATCGTCCATAGATATATTAGAATATCTATAGACGATGACTCAGACACTGTAAATTGTCGCCAACCTGAGTGCGTTCCGAAATAACATTAACATACATCATATCCATTCTACATTTCCTTCAGTTAATTCTCTGAGAAGTGTGGTATGATTTGATTTTTTTATGTGTTCAGACAAGTACGTTATCATTCCTAATAATATTTGTACATCTTTTTTATTTTCTGGTTTTTCCATATCTTGTATAGCTTCAATTTTATCACTATCAACAGATTGATCATCTTTATTGAAATCGAATTCTGAAAATTTTACATTTTTAATATCAAACTTACATTTTTATAATTAAATTTTACATTATTTGTTCTAGCTTTCTAGAACTTGATATAAAGGTACATCGTGTTGTTGCTTTGATGAGCCATATACGATTAAATCGTCAATGTACGTTTCTACACCCTCCATATTGAATACTTTACTATGTCTTTTATGAAAAACCTTACTAGCTGAACTAATACCATAAGGTAGCCTCAAAAACTTATATTTTCTATAGCAAGTGTTAAAAGTGCATAGTTTGCTACTATATCCATCAAGTTTTATGCTGCTCCAAAATGCTTTTCAATCATCAAGCTTGCTGAAGTAAACATTACATTTTAAATTTGCAATGATTTCGTTAATCGTAGGGAGTTGAAAGTGTTCTCTTTTGATAGTTTTATTCAAATCCCTAGGATCCATGCAAACTCTTATAGAATTACTTTTGGGTTTTCTCACTAAGACTATGGAGTTGACCCAATCTATAGGTTCATCAACCTTCTCAATTATTCTATTTTTTTCATTTTTGCTAATTCAACTTTGAGTTTCTCCTTTAACCGTAGTGAAATTTTTCTTGGAGGATGTTTACCTGCTTGTGCATTATCATTTAGCACAATCTTATATGGCTCTTCCAAGCAACCAATACCTGAAAAAACATAGTTGGATTTTTGTTTCATATCAAAATAATCCTTTTTGAATTCTCTGGAATTCAAAGTATTTTCACTTTTTACTAATTTATTGTTCGTGTTTCGACACCATGTTATAATATTATAGGTCATAGTAAATGATACTTTCAAGTCGTCTAGATTCAGAATGGTCTCTATTTCAAAACCCCGGAAACCGTTATCTTCACGTCACTCAGACACTGTACATTGTTGCCAACCCGAGTGCGTTCCGAAATAACATAACCATACATCAAACCGAAAAGCGAACCCTCGAGCTGCCAGATTCTGTCCAAAAAATATTTTGCCTGGTAAGGCATGGGTCAGTCTTCACCAGGGTCCTTAAATACTCGTCTTGGATCACTATAGGACGACCACTTCGGGGCTCATTTTTGAGGCTAAAATCTCTAGTACGAAATTTTGCAAACCAACGTCGAACAGTGCAGTGCGTTCATTAACACTATCAGTATCATTGCTATCACTATCAGTATCATTGCCAAATTCCTGGTTAATTTTTCGGGCTGTTTTGGCTGCGCTTTGATTCAATTCGAATTCATAGAGAAAAATAGGCAAAAAATCGCTTAACGACATCATATGTATAGAGTACAAAATTCTTTATCGATCAGTATATACCACGACACAGTAGACTAAATATTTATTGAGAGATATGGAACTACAAAAACACATGACAAACGAACATGAAACGGACAAAACTTTTCAAACAACTCAATACAACGAATTCATTTTAAATAATTTTTTATTTCAATAACGATGTCCTTCAATAAACTTCAAAGAGAGTGTTTTCCAAATGAATTCGATTTACAGCTGGTTAACAGGAAAACAGATTTTAAACAGACATATTTTTAAACAGTAATTCCATTGTGAATCAGAGTGCAAAGATTTTCCGATAGTGCTTGTGCCTTTCGATGATAAAATTCATCCGATAATGAGAAGTCACTAATATCAGTCTAATTCGTTTTTTCCATACAGATAAATGATGATAAATATGTTATAGTTATTATATTCTTAGTTTTTCTGTATGGGGCTTTTCTCCTTTTCTAAAAGTAATTGGTTATTGACAAGATGTCACCTGTTCCGAACTACCAGATGGTTTATTTCTTAATTCCAAACAGCTATTATCGACGATAAAAATATGGCTGACATACTTTTTCAAGTTTGCATTCAATGCGATAATATTTATAACCTTTAGAGTTTCAACTGTAGGCCTGCCAAATTTTTTTGCGTGTGTGCCAGTGTGGAAATCTTGATTTTTTTTATCATAAAGTATCTAGGTATATTTTTAGACCCAGACCGTGGAATTATTATCGAATACAAGTCTGCTGATGTGTTGGTAAACACTGAACAGTATTAAAGATCACCGATCTGAGTAATACTTCATTTTCTATTTTTGCAGCAACTCGCGAGAACGAAGTCAACAGCACAAAAGATTTTGTTTGGGTTACGTGAATTTATTGGATTAACTTTTGTTGTACCAATTCTATTTTGAATGAAATTGTGTGCATTTAGTTGTGTTCGTGGAATATTTTATTAAAAATTGTTTTGCACCAAAACATGAAAAAACGTATTTCTATATAATAATAATAATAATAATAATAATAATAATTTCATTCCGAATGAAAACAACTACATTTGTTCAGATGAAACAGTGGATTGGAATAAAATGGAAACCCTACAGAAGATCAAGTCTGTGCGTAGGGAAGGATAGGGAGATATTAAGGTTTTACAAATAAGATATTACACAGGCCGTTTCTTTTATCATGTGGTAACATTGCTTTATTCTAAACCGTGACAGATACGAAGACGATTAAATAGGAAAAAATAACTGTCATCGGGAATAATACAATAGTCGAAGAAAATTAACGGGGACTGTCGCCCTTCTCGAGTTATACGGGGAAAACTAAAAATGCTGTTTTTTGTTTTTTTCGAATGGAATTGTTATTTCGGAGATAATCAAAATATTGAATATTCGAAAAAACCACCATCAAATTTTTTTCTAAATACGGACCTGTCTTTTTTATTACAGATATTGATAAAGCGATACATTCACAATCCAAGGGTATATCACATTCATTTCATTTGAAATAACCACAATCGTCAGTGACAACAACCAAACAGACAAACAATTTATTTTATCATGAGACCAATACAAAAAATCGAAGCTACATAGCAATCTACATTGGATGCTCGAATTGACGACCTCTTTGTTGAATGCACATAGGTTGTCGGTCCAGATAATTTATGTGGCAATTTTCTAGCATAAAAGGTGTAATACTAATACACGCATCTCATATTTTTTGTATAAAATGGTCGATATCTGTATTTGGTGTTGAAAAAACTTTATCTTTCATGTATCCCCAGACAAAAAATCTAAAGGAGTACGATCTGGGGATTGAGCTGGCCAGTTAATTAGTCAATCGTTTCCAATCCATTTTCTTGGGAATATTGAATCTTAATGTTCCATTATCATTGCTGCATTATGGGGAGGAGCGCCGTCCTGTTGAGAATATTGTATTTCATGGCGGATATTCAGTGGTCTCGGTAGTGTAGAGGTTAGCACATCCGCCTTTCAAGCGGAAAACCGGGGTTCGATTCTCCGCCGGGCCACTGTGCTGGATAATCGCATGTTAAAAGGTAGGGCCTCGTTGATCCATTGCTCGTACAAGTTTCGACTTCTAAGGGTTGACGTTTGTCAGCTGGTTAACGAAACGGGACAATTTTAGAACAACAACAATTTATCTAAGTAGTCATAGAATTCATTGAATAGAAAATGAAGATACATTTCACTGTTCAAATGATCATCGTAAAAGAAAGGGCCTAGGATGTTTGTTCCTGCAATTTCAAACCAAAAATCTATTCCGAACATTTCTCGGAAATTGGTTTCTCTATGTAAATATTCATTCGTATTATTCCACCTATAATGGATATTTCTGTTAAACCAACCATTGTAGGTGAATTTTGATTCGTCAGTCCATATTATTTTTTTACAAGTATTTCTAACTTCCCTATTTCTACGTCTTAATCATTTCGCAAATCGTAGGTATTCTCCTTCCGTAATCCCGTTCATAGAGGTGGTGAACTTTGCGTATCCTGTAGTATTTATATTTTTTTTTACTCAAAATATTTCTGGTGGTTTTTACAGAAATCGCCATTTTGTGGGCAATTTCTCGTAAAGAACAATCTTGATTAGTATAATTTTTGTAACTGGCCAATCCTAAATTAAGAACAAAGATGTTTTCACTGTGTAATTTTTTATGTAGTAATAATGTTTGCTTATCCATAACATTCATTTTATTCCTCACACTTCCAGTAACCATACATTTTTATGTTTTATTTCTGTCAAATGCACCTTAGTCCCTCAAACTTCTTTCTAACCGTCTAAACATTTGGATGTTCGGAATACGACGTTTCGGGTATAGCTCAACATACATATTCCTTGCCAAAATACCAAATTATACAACAATCGAATTTTGACCAAAAACTGATATTTTTGTTTCTTCCAGGATTGAGAACTATAAAAATATTACGAATTATAATTGATTAGGGAGAAATGAGCCTTGTAAGAAGGATTACGGCAATTCAATAATTTCCAAATCAAAAAAGTACCTGCCGAATTTATTGGGTTGTCTGAATTATATTTTGAAAAAATCGAAACAATTTACAAAAGAAGTAACGACAGGATAGTAATTTAAAATTGTTGTCACTGATGATGGTGGTTATTTCAAATGAAACGCTATAAAAATATCAAATGTGATATTCTCTTGGATTGTGAATTCATTGCTTCATCAATATCTGTAATAAAAAAGACAGGTCCGTATTTAAAAAAAAGTTGATGGTGTCCATGTTGACACGAACGGTTTCATCGAATATTTATTATGACATCGTCATAGTACACTTTGAATACAATAACATTTTCTTTTTCCATTTTTTGATAATCTCCAAAATAACAATTCCATTCGAAAAAAAAACAAAAACAGTATTTGCGGTTTTCCCCGTATAACTCGACAAGGGCGAGAGTCCCCGTAAATTTTCTTCGACTATTGTATTGTTCCCGATGACAGTTACTTTTTCCCCATTTAATTGTCTTCGAATCTGTTATGGTTTAGAAAATAGCAATGTTACCACATGATTAAAAAAACGGCCTATATAAGGGTCATCAAATCAATAACCAGTATTATTTATGGTGTTATTTTGTTAATGTTCCTTGTGTAAATTACTACTAGGTTTTGATATATGAGAGAGTAAACAACGGGCTATTTGGAATCAGACCATTGTCGCTGTTCATATACTTTATTTCACATTTTTCGATTAATAACTTTTGGAGTCATCTGAAAATTTCTTTTCATGTACCGATCACAGAAATTTCAAGCATTCATGACTTATTCTCCCGCCATTCTATCAGACTTTCTAAGCTACACTGGACTGCTGTGGTCTATGAAACCGAATATGAAAACATTTTTCTTTCTAGCGAGCTAATATAGTCAGCTTAGTTGACCACTATTCTCTCCATCGCAATACTCACAGATTATTTCGTAAATCCCTGATTTTTTTAGTTTCGTCGTCTGTTCAATGAATATGTTATTTATCAAAGTTGGATTTTCTCAAATGAAATATCCTATATATTTCCACTCATATATGAGTTTGTTTGGCTTTATTCCATGTGTTTAGAAAGTTATTCATGGCACAAAGTGGGGTCATTCAACACCCAAATATATGATCGAATCGAATGAGAATTTATTT
Source organism: Leptinotarsa lineolata (assembly GCA_015342045.1). Classification (NCBI taxonomy): domain Eukaryota; kingdom Metazoa; phylum Arthropoda; class Insecta; order Coleoptera; family Chrysomelidae; genus Leptinotarsa; species Leptinotarsa lineolata. Next base: position 5,178 of record WOGR01009720.1, on the reverse strand, counting down.
CTACAAAATATCCCAGAATAGTGTTTTTCATTTTTCATTCATAGTTTCACTTAGTACTGCTTTTTTTTATAAACGGGAAATAAAAAATCGAGATCTATTTTTTTCGATCAGAACAACTCTATAAAGAAGGCTATATTAGCGCATAGCCAACAATATATGAACATGGACGAAAGAGGTAAGATAATATTATGTGAATCTGTAAATATTTTGATTCATTTTCACTGTAACCAAAATGGAAAATTATTTACAGTTCAACCTCGAAATTATCAGTTGAATATCATTTACGTGACGGAATTGTCCGATGAAAATATATTGAGTAACACTTAACACTCAACATTTTATTGTATTATAAAACTTCACAATATATTCTTCAGGCCTGTTAATGAGTATTGAAGTTATTGTGTGAGTTGCGGATTTGTGAATAGTTTAGTGACAGTTTCTCAACAGAGTATCAACTGAATACGTTGAATTTAATTTGAATTGTCAAATAAAAGTATTCCAGTATTCACAACTAGTCTTACTTCACATTTATGTCTTGATTGAACATTCGTATTCTTTTTGATTGGTCACCTACAGAATGAATATTCAGGTATCAAATAGAAGTGCATACTAATGGTTGCACATCGTGAATCCAAAATTGGCATCCACTTCCGGTATGGAAAAAGCCTCATCCCAAAAACCTTAAATTTCTGAACGTTTGATTCTCCGAATACCCTGTATACGTATTCCTTTTTATTTTACGTCAAATTATGACTGTAGATTCCAAGAAACTGATTTTTTATTGTTCGTAAACTTATGCGACGTAATTACACGCGTCGTTATTTACGTGTTGAAATAATTTGGACCGGGACGTATATTGTAACAGTAACAACTATTTGTTTATCTAATCTGCTTCATAGAAATGGTATCATTATCATAAGAAGATTCAAGTCATCCGTAAATACGTCACTGGGGAATATTTTCTAATTTTTAGAAACAAAATTGACGTGAATATCAGATATTTGTATAAGTCTAAAGGCAAAAAAAAGTTAAACCAAGCCACTTGAAAAACTGTTGATGATTCAGGTCATCGAATAGAACAGGACGAATCCTGTAAAGAATGTTTTGTATAGGAATGAAGACAAAATTATTATCAAAACGCTAAGAAGACTCAAAACTACATTAGAAGATGAGAACAAACAAAAAATGAATAGAATTAGGAGAGATAAGGACAAAAAACTGGATATGAAAAGTGAAGAGAATCAAATATTTATGAAAAGGAGCACACATTTGTCCTTAAAGTTTTCTCTAGACTACTCGGCTATACACACTAGTGCACAAGGTTGCACAAAGTGAATAAAAGGTCCTCTCTATACTATCCTCCTCTCAGTGAATTCGCATTAGGTTTTACAATTATGGTTTCGATTTTTCGTTATAGAAAGATATATTTCCAACCACCATTCATCCATTTTTTCTTTCTTTAACAATAATGGCGATTTTTTCATTGTTTTCATGTCGAGAGGCCTTAACAATCACCACAATACTTTCTGGTTGGTAATGAATTACTAGTCGCCTAGTCACCACGAAACTTTATCAATCACCTTCAAACATACATATTTGTAAGGTATTTTACCATGAAAAACCTGAGTGGTACTCATTATAAAACAAATGTATATTATTCAGTCTGGAATCTAAACTGTTATATCTTTGAAGTTTTTAGTTAAAGACTAAAGTATTGAAATTATAACACACCTTCGTTAATTCAAACGGTTTGATGCCAAACTCCATTTATCGACTGCCACAATATTCTGCTTGTTGCAGGTCGACAAAAGGGTACAAAAAGGAAATTGTTTTCATGTGCGAAGATTATTAAACAAACCAATATATGACATTTTTTTCCTTAATTATGTTGTTATTCAATCTAATGATATATTTTTTCACTTTGTCTGTTACCTAACCTATAACACATCTATGGAATAAGTCGATCGGGCGCCTTGATTTGACTACGCCTCCTCAATAATCTACCCTCAGGACCAGTTATGTTTCCTTCTTCCGTATCTACATTCACACTCTTACTTACTACATTTTCAGTATCTGAACAATTTTTATCTAACAAATTTTCTACTTCTAAACGTTCCTTATCATTTACCATATTTTCACTCAAAACCGATCGTGGAATAAATGAAAGGTCGTCATTTGGTGATACCGATTGTTGTGCCAAAACATTTCTTGGAGCCATATCTCTTTTCGATATGCCTTTTCATATACCCTGTCGTTTTCGCAAAAATTTTTGATTTTTTCTGTTTTCCATAATATTTCTGTTGATGAATTTTTGCTTTGATTCCACCTCAATTTCCGTGGAAGGCAACCAAAGATCAAATTTCATTGTCAAATTTCGCCCTGAAAGTAATTTAGATGGTTTTTCAGCAGTAGATGAATGTGGTGTTTCTGTATTGAAATAAAAATTTATGAATTATAAGATGTGTATCTAAAGATAGCTTGTCAATTTTACTCTTTATAATGGTAGTTTTTAGTAATTTAACTGCATTTTCAGCCTGCCCATTTGTACGTGGATAATACGGTGCTCTCGTGAGATGTTTAATGCCGCTCTGCTTCAAAAAATTCTGAAATTCGCCACCTGTAGATGTTTTCGCATTGTCCGTACATATCTCCAAAGGTAAACCAAATCTGTAATATTGGACATCTCGAAACATTCGATCTATTTGGATAAAGCATCTTCAATGACCAAAAACCATTATTATTGTAGCAGGGTCCGAAGAAATCAGCATGCAATCGAGTCCATGGAAAGCTAGACCATTTTCAGGCTGACAAAGATGACCTTGTTGAGTTCGAAGAAATTGCACAGCAAACTCTGCAAGAATTGGTTATACTCTCGATTTGACTATTGATTGAAGGCCGCCATACATAGGATCGTGCAAACTGTTTCATTTTTACCATGTCCATGTGGGCGATATGCAAGAATTCCAAAATGTTTTTGGTATTATTATTCTATAACCCCATATAAGGTAATCTTGTTCAATTATGATTTCATTTTTTCATGTAAAAAATGGTCCCAGAACATCAGATTGAATACATTCTTAAAAAATTGACATTTTTATTTTTCTACTTTGAGACCGGAATTTTGTAAAATGACAAAGGCTCTAAATGCTCTTGGTCACTCTTGCCAGTGATTAAAATGTCATCAAGAAAGCATACTATGCCAGGCTTAGTCATCTGTTCCATTATATTTTGGAAAATAGCCGGAGCACATATGGTAAGCGAGTATAAGAGAATAAACCTTTGAGTTGTATTGGTAAGTAATTTTCGTGATTCAGGCGTTAAAACAATCTGTTGATACGCTTCCGATAAGTCAATTTTCGAAAATTTCCGCCCACCCTCTAATTGGCTGAAAATATATTCAATTCTAGGTAGAGGAAAATCTTGATTTTCCAGTTATGGATTCAGGGTGACCTTAAAATCTCCACTCAGTTTAGTGTCTCCATTTCGCTTCAATATCGGAACAGGTGGTGCCTATTCCGAAAACTCCACCGGAATCAATACTCTATTTTGTACCAACCTGTCTAATTCCGATAAAATTTTTGGTTTAATTGCGAATAGAGCCGTTCTAGCATTAAAAAAATTTGGACTAGCGATCGGTTTTAATTTCAAAGACACTTTAAATTTATTGAAAGTTTCCAAATTGTTACAAAAAATTTCTTCTTGAGAGTTTAGCAAAAATCTTATTTTGTCAGAGAAACATTTTTGAACTGAAGCTACCTGGTCGTAAAATTGATTTGCTTATTTCTATATTGAAGATTTTCATTTCGTTCCTTCCAAACAAAGGGGGTGCCCCATTTGAATGACGTACAGTTTAATATGAAATTTAGTATTTTCAAAGAGTACGTTTAACTTCAAAAACCCCAATGGTCTAAAACTTGAGCCTATATAATCTCTTAGTGATAAATCATTGTCATAAAGAATTCTCTTCATAAAATGTTTTTAAAATAACTTTTCCGAGATAGCTGAATGAGCAAAACTTGAACCTATTTCAAAACTAATGGGAATATTCCACCAACAATTTTACGAAAGCAGGCTTGACATTTCCCAGAGTATCATTATGATCAAATTCGAAATTTAAAAAGTCATCATTATCCTTAGTATTTTTATGAAGTAAATACTCTTATTCTTCCTGCAAACAAAATGTGGAGTTATTTTCAAGTTTATCAGCAGTACCTACTATCATCTACTAAATAATTATGCTTAAAACGTCGACACTGTGGTGCCAAATGGCCTTTTACACCACACCATGGACATATACAATCTTTGTATGAACACACTTTAGCAGAGTGATCTAACCTGCCAAAAACTGTGCACCTACTTAGTTTCGGTTTGAGGCTTACCCCCTGAAGATTGTTTCTGTACTCCCTGGACGGGCCTGTGGGCGCTGCGCCTATGGAATTTGCTTGTCTGTTAAGTTGTGAGTGAACTGTCCACTCACCAGTTTTCGAGACTGATAATTATAACGACGGAAATTCACTTCTGATTTTTCTTTCATTTTCATTACCTTCGATTTTACACCAAACTGCTCTTTCTTTCATCGCGAACTCTTTGGATATTCCCACTGTTACCAGAGATTGTAATGTAACTGTTGCTAACGACACGTCTTCTTCAAACAATCTTTCCATAATTTTTTCGTTGTTGATGCCGATCACAAACACGTCACACATAACTACTTTCAATTCGTAACCAAAACCACAAGTTGAAGCCAAGTTTTTACCCTAGCTTCCCATTCGGAAACACTTTCGTTCAAATTCCGCTGTGCTGAGTAAAATTTTAGAGGTTCTTCGAAATAGGACTTGACCGTGGAAAAATTATTTTTGAGTAATTTAAGTAGCTAACTATAAGTTTTATTTCCGGCAGGTCAAGGACACATTTTCTCAATAAAATGTTAGCATGATACAAAAGAAATATTGAGAAGAATAGTTTTTTTACGTCAAAATCAAATCAAATCAAATCAGTTTTATTTATTCACGACAATATAAAGTTGTATAAGAAGAGTCAGGTAGATGAGGTTTTGCTATTCGAAGTTCATTGTAGAAAACGCTCAGAGCAATGGAAATGTGAAAAAATATGAATAGGTACCTATAAATGAAAAAGAAACTCTCAAAAAACTCTACGGTACATGAGGAGACGTCAAAG
>WOGR01009719.1:0-11213 GCA_015342045.1 Leptinotarsa lineolata | reverse complement strand
GGCACAAAGTATGTGCTCTGCTGTTTCATCATATTCCAAACAAGAACACACACTGTCTTCTGATAGTACTAGTCTCTGCATATGATGATTTAGACGACAGTGACCTGTAAGGAGGCCTGTTATACATCGTAGTTCATCCCTACTGTAGTTCAACACCTGTTTGGTTTCAAGTTTCGAAGGGTGAATGAACGCCTTGGAGTGAGCCAATCCTGGAAGATTTTGCCAGAAGTTCGTAAATCTTCTTGCCATCTAGGTGTTCAATGTTTCTTTGACAAAGCCTAAAACGATGCCAATGACAGGTTCTGGTCCGATGAAACTGCTTCCAGCGCCCTCCTTTGCAAGGGAGTCAACAGCCTCATTGCCTTCCAGGTCAGTATGGCCAGAAATCCAGACCAGAGACAATTTGTTAAGTCTTCCTATTGAGAAGAGTCGTTTTTGGCAATTTGCTACCAATTTAGACGTTGCTCGATAGGAGCCAAGTGCTTTCAACGCCGCTTAACTGTCCGAGAATATTTTAATTGACTTGTTTATGAGGTTGGATTCTATCAATCTCTCCGCACACATTTCAATAGCATAGATTTCCGCTTGAAATACAGTCACATAGGTCCCTAGGCAGGTTGATATCTCTGTCCTGGGTCTGTGACTGAAAACACCTGCACCAGAACCTGAAGGTGTTTTTGATTCATCTGTTAACCAACATCCGCCCTTGATATTTCCGTCTCCCGGAAGATCCAGTTCAGTACTGTATAAGGCAGTTGTTGGAGAGTACAGAGGACAATGTTGTTGTGGTGTCATGAAGAAAATATGGGGAGAGGGGGCGCAATAAACCCATTAGGTTGCAATGTTTTCCCAAACCGTGGAAGACATTGATAAGTCAAATGACTTTCAAGCAGCAAAAAAATCACAGTCTAATAATGTACAAATATTAGTTTTTCGGAACAAATTTTAAACACTAAAAAGACTACCCTGGTCACTTCAGACATGTTCGGTCAAACTAAATTTTGCACAGATGATGTATTGTATCATCGTATCAAGATCTGGCAGACATATTCAGGTACTTTCATTATCGAATAAAAGTTTGCTATGACGAAAATCAAACATCACCACCATCGCGGATTAAGCCCCTTCCCTTCAATTTGGCCGTTAATAACTAATACAAACCAGCGCAGCAACACAGACATACGAACCCGTGAAATGTTGCCGATAAATTTTACGATCAATCCAACGTTCGGTGGTAGATGCAGTAAACTTCGCGGTGTTTAGCGGGTACATAAACAACATCTGCTTCTCAATTAGATCCCAGATTAATGGCGCGCAATCTCGTTGGCTGCGAGGAAAAATCGAGATCAACTATCGAGAATTCGTTGGTCGTAGATTTTTCGTGGCGAGTTCAGAAAATTAAGTGTTCGAGAGGATCAAGGCAAAACCGGCGATATTTTCCACACCGAGAAGTCATAAACACTGGAAAACACGACAACAGTTTTCATCGCGAAGTGAAATTTGTTGCCACACTTGAACAAGGCGGTACGAGCCACTGAAGAGAAAGGGGGGTCGAAACGAGAGACCAAGTCCGGTAACCAAGACACATACGAAATTCTAATTGGTGGCAATTGGTACTTCTGTAAAGGCAGAATCTGGAGGTAGTGGATTTGAAGTGAGAGACAGAGACTACAGATAGATATGAGGGACGGAGGCTGGAAACCGGACTACTACTTCGCTAGTAATAGTAAGGTGTAGTGACATGAGGTCGCGACGCGAGACAAAAAACAGCGATCTCTCTCGTAGACTAGTGCGTCTCTTTCAAAAGGCACGTACGAAGAGATATTTGCCTAGGCCTTTCATCAGGCGGGCGACAATTAAGTCTTCTTTGCTCATATAGGGTCTTCCAACAGGGACTTATAAACTTTGACAATTGATAACGGTCATCTTGTTATAGCTACATCTGTTAAATTAGTTGTCATTTGTTTAGCTTGTTTTGCCAAACCACCATGAACGGATATAGCATTCGACAACACGTGCAAATAATGAAATTGATACATCAAAGTGGATGTTGTGTTCATGCAACGTCCGCGCGCTTTGACCATTTTACGGTCCTACCGAGAGGCCTATTCGCAATGTGATGGATAAATTGAAAATGCAAGCCGTACAAAATTCAACTGACTCAGGAACTGAAGGCAAACGACTATAGACAACGACGTGTGTTGGCTGAATGGGAAACTGATCCTAATTTTCATCTTCAGCGATGAGGCCCATTTCTGGATGAATGGGTACGTGAACAAATAAAATCGTCAAATTTGGGATGATACCAATCCACATAAGATCCAAGAGCATCTCATTTATCCCGAAAAAGTCACTGTTTGGTGTGGATTTTGGGCTGGCTGCGTTGTCGGTCCATATTTCTTTCAGAACAACGCGACGTTGGCCAGGAAATCACTGCTGGCCACCTAGATCGTGCGATTCGATCCCGTTAGACAGTTTCTTGTATAACTTTCTTAAGACCCTAATACTACCCAGTAAAAACTTCAGACTCACCAAAAAAATCAGTAACACGTAACACCATCAAAAATCTGCAAAATATTTAGGAAGTCAATATACATCAGACTACTGTTTGATGACGTCAGTGTACCGTATCGTATGCGACTAACTAAAAAAGATTTCTCCTAGGCTTTCGATGGAGTTGATCACAATAAATTTTTAATAAAACTACATTTTTTTCTGAATGGACATCTAAGCGAAGTAATTTGTTTTCTCAAGTAGTCGCACACAAGTACGTATTATGGGTTGCAAATTTGAAAAATGAAATATCAGTGCCACGTGGGATCCCACAAAAATCACTCTGTTAACCTCTTATGATCAGCATTTTTATTTATGATATCGAAAAGTGTTTTATTTATTGAATATTTCTGATTTCTATCCATAATCCGAAGCTGTTTATAGACCCTTGAAGTCCCTAATTAGGAATTCAAGAAGATCTTGATAGATTATACGAGAAGTTTTGATGTATTATCTACTAATGATTTATTTTTCAAAGTGAGTAAATGACAACACTACTTCTGCAAAATTCCCTAGGAAATTTAATTCATCAGTCACAGTGAACGATTAGCCGTTGGAGTATACGCCTTTTTTAAGTAAGTCTTCTGGGAGTAACTTTTGCTGAATACATTACATGCGTTCATCATATTAATTAAATCAGTATTTGATCCTCAACTACAACAATTCGCAATTGCTCGGGATTATTAACACTTTTATTTATCGTCGGTCATTTTTTAGTTAGAATATGCATCAATAGTTTGGTCCTCATTCTATCAGATCGAAATAAGTGTTTAAGATATATTTCTTCCAAAATGGAAAGACAGTTGGGTATGAACCCTTGATTATATTGATATCCTACACTTGGACTAAAATTATTGAAAACCATTCTATTAGCTTAGTCGAACACTGCCCGTGAAAGTATCTGAGAAAAACATGTCTTCTTCCTACGATGTTCTAAGCTTATCGATGTTCCAAGCTGATCGCAACGTTGATTGCAATGTTTGTTTTTTTTTTAATAGAATCTAGCAACGTCAGGACATGCTAAGTTTCTGAAAAATTTTGCTATTCCAATAAAGTGATTGTGCCAAGACATGTTGATATATTATAAGTTGACTCCCAACGAAAAAATCGATGTAGCTAATGGAATCGCCGCAGCAATATTCCAAACAGAAACCTAAACCAATAGTAACGCATAATCATATAAAATTTCATTATGAACAAGAGGTGAATAACTTCCCCCTAAATTTCAATCGAAAGTAAAGTTACCTTAGAAACATATTGAACAGATCATTATCTTCGTAATATTCCGCTCAACCTTTTGAGATTTGTCGGTAAATTAGCGGACGAACTCGCCATTTGCGAGAAATTTCACTTTGATGCTATATATAGAGATAACAAATTAATCCCTGTTCCGAGTCTGTTATTGAAACAGTATATCTTTTAATTTTCCCCTTAATCATCGAAAGGGCTCTTATGAAATCCTGGAAGGGATTATATTTAATTTTCATTATTATTCCTCCTCTCTGTAATTCGTAAAGTTAGGTGAGTTCATCGAGCGAAAAGAGGATTTAGGGGAAAATTGCAATTTGGAAAACTAATTAAATACGCGAGAGCAAACCGGATCATCGGTCCTTTTTAGACGCTTTCTTGTTTTCCAATTAATATCACGGTGTAGGTCGTTGTCGTTTTCGTTTAGCTTCGGCTTTCATTCAACTCAAAAAAAGTAATTTATTCTTCGTATTTAGACTTGCTTTAAAGGTTGCCCAGCTGTCGGACGAACTGAAACTAAGAGTTTGCTCATCACAATTTAACTATCAGGGTAGTTCAATCAGAGAAGTAATACCGGGAATATAAAAACGAACGAATGTAGCCGATATTCACAGATCAGTAAAACAAAGTCGATATTACAATCGTCATTTATAATTATTAAAAAAAAAAGATACAGTGTAGTAAGAGGTAAAAAGAGCCCAATCACACAGTTATTCAGTATTATGAGCTGACGACCAACTTCCACAAAGTGTATGAAAACATAATAAGAATAATTTCATATCCTATGCCACAGATATCGCTAGAACTGAAATAATTATATTTTCCTTGAAAAAATTCAACTGCATTATAAGTAAATAATAAAGTTTGCAGGAGCGCTATTTGTTGCTTAATAATTCACGTCGATAGTAATCCGGACTGTTTGCCTACACTCTGAAGATTTGGGCTTTTGCAGTATGGAAATATATTATAGGTACAAGGTAATCTAGATAAGAATCAAATTATTGTAGAATCCGAGAGTCACATTAACAACATTTTCTCAATTGCTGACTTTCTAATTTTCAAATACTTTCGTATTTATAGTCTAGTTTAAAATAATTAAAATTTGCAGTTCATTATGGAACAAAGTATTCGTAATCATTCGATAATAATTCCAGCATCTATGTATTTTCTGCGAGTTTACTTAAGAATAATGACCAACTATTTCCAACCCAGACTGATGTGAATTAGAATTTGTTTGGATGCAGAACACTGGAACCAGTAGGCTATATATCAAACTAGCGATCCGCCCCGGCCCCGCACGGGTACAATGCTGATACTAAGTATCATGTAAACGCGTACGATCGCTGCTAATCATGAAGGGCTATTTATAGGCACGCGCCGACGGCCCCCGGACGGTACCGCCGCAACCGCTATGTCCTTGTATTTTAAATCTATAATATCTTCGAAAATATTCATTTAAATTACATGCTGTAAAGGGCCATATTGATATATATCAAATGCACAATGTATTTGAGATACTGCTGCTGTATTGCTTAAAATCGCTTCGTAAAAAAGTGAAGGATTACAAAAATGGTTATTGTGGGGCATCTCTAAGAGATAGACATATACCATCACAGACTTTTTTGTAGACCTTTTCAAGATATATACATACAGTGTGTTCCAACTAAAACTTCTCTCGACCTCGAGAAAAAAATCGAAAATGGCTCAGACCCGTTCAAGGGGGAACACTTTCACCAAATACATCATCAGTGGGTTGTCAACTCCCTCATCGCCAGCACTCCCTACTTCAGAATGTTCAATGGGACTATTATACTTGTGATACATCATTTTGAAGGGAACTCTCAATCCCAACTACATCGGTGTACTAAAATTGAGGATCGATCAGGTTTGTTGAAGTTTTAATGAAAACTAAGTTTCGTCAAGATGTTTCTATTTTGCATCAAGTAAAATGTTATCAACGTAAGAAAGGTTCACTGTGGGTACGCCACTGTATAAAAAATAATATGCTTTCAGAAATAATAATTTAGAAGGCGAAACAAACGTTTGCATGAGAAAAAATGTCGCCATGTGTTCTTGTATACGCATATCTTTGTTTAAGCCTTGGTATATTGATGTATTCGACTCACTCCATTCAAAAAACTGAAAACTTTTCAAAATGGTTTGTACTATACAAGAGAGAATATCCATTGTAGCTGCGTATTTTGCAAATGGACGTTTTGCTAAAGATACGGCTCGAATTTTCAATGAAATTTATCCAGAAAAAACCACATCATACCTGTACGTGATTCAATTGATGAATAAGTTCATGGAGCCGGGATCAGTGCTGAATAAAACATGAACGAGAGAAGCATATCAGAAATGAAAGGGTTAGGTTAGGTCAGAAGTGAGTGGGTCTATTCGATCCTCCACCGCAACCCACAAGGGTTTATTGTGGCTCACACCTATTCAAACTCGACCAAATAAACCCAGCTTCTTGACGAAGCCGATTAGTTTGTATGGTGAGTGATCTTTCAGGTCAGATGGCAAAAGTGTGGTTCTACCAAACTCTGAAAACCTGATTCGATCCACGGCGGGGCAGGCACAAAGTATGTGCTCTGCTGTTTCATTATATTCCGAACAGAGGCGACACACACTGTCTTCCGACATTCCGAGTCTCTGCATATGATGATTCAGACGACAGTGACCTGTAAGGAGGCCTGTAAGACATCTTAGTTCATCCCTACTATAGTTCAACAACTGTTTGGTTTCAAGCTTCGAAGGGCGAATGAACGCCTTGGAGTGAGCCAGTCTTGGAAGATTTTGCCAGAAGTCTTTAAAACTTCTTGCCATCCAAGTGTTCAATATTTGTTTGGCCTAAAGCAATGCCAATAGTTCGATGAAGCTACTTGCAGCACCCTCCTTTGCAAGGGAGTCAGCAGTCTCGTTCTCTTCCAGGCCAGTGTGGCCAGGAATCCAGACCAGAAACAAGTTGTTGAGTCTTCCTATTGAGGAGGGTCATTTTGGGCAATTTGCTACCGATTTAGACGTTGCTTAGTAGGAGCCTCCTAATCTAAGAAGGGCAGGGAGGAGTTTGGTGAGCCAATCAAGTTTGCCGTTCTAATATCAACTAGTAAGTGATTAAGTATCTTGCCAGCAATATAGAAAATAGAGTCTCTAATGAGATTTTCAGTTGGTAATGGGAGTTTCAGTATATGCGTATTGTTGCGGGTTGCATAATGATTAGAACTTAGGCAAATTCTGATTTATGCTTATTTACCAGGCAGACCGACTCCAGAATCAATAATGCTATGACCATGAGTATTTCGTTACTTGTGATAATTTTCCTACATGACTCACGGGGTCTGACTTTATATATGAACCTAATGGCCTTTTTGTAAAATGAGCAATTTATTGAGAAGTGTTGAGTTACACATTCCCCAAAAAAGTATTCTATAACGTAGCTGAGAATCTTAAAGAGAGTAATACGCCATTTTGACGGTAGCTGTTCCTAGTTCATTAAAAATTACTCTCACTGCATAGCAACCAGAAGAGATCTTGCTTTTAAGTTGTTTTACATAGTCATCAAATTTAAGATTTCTGTCTATGAGCACACCTAGGAATTCAGTACAATCTTTATTTCCTATTACATATTTTCCAATCACAGATTCATTAATCGAGCATCTGAAGGATAATAAGTGGGTTTTTTCTGTGTAGAAAGATACTTTGTTCGCATTGCACCACTATTTCACAATTTTCAAGTCTGTAGATATTATATCATGCAATTCCCCGATCTCCTTGCCTTTCCATAGTATAGTGGTATCATCTGCAAAGAGAGTGAATTTACCAGATATCTTGACTTTAGTGAGGTCGTTGACTTATAATAGAAAAAGAATAGGGCCGAGCACAGATCCTTGGGGAACTCCTGACGATATTTCCCTCTTATTCGAAATAAGATGCGAGGCCGAGGTGGGTCGCTTATTTTGTATATGAATATTAAAAACAACTACTTCATTCGGAAATTGTGCCATACATAAATTACTTTTTCTTTCGAAATTTGTATACGAACCATCTTTCTGAGGAGAGATACACACGTACTATAAAAGTAAATATTTCGCAATAAATTCCCGAAATATTCACCTTAGCCAACTACCTACACCGTAGGCTCTGCTCGAAAATAACTACTTCCCCAGCCAATACCACACTGGATATTGAATTATATCCGATAGACATTTATGCAAGATACTTCGCCGATGTTTCTCGTTGATCCAGCAAACACCAAAGTGCTTGGGACTTGAATAATTTCACCGCAGCCTGGGTTGGATTTGGCCTGCACTGATGAGAGATAATACCTCGAAACCGCTCTATAGTTGATCTACTCGAATACTTCCAGCATGCTCCTGCTATTGGATGAACGAGAAATATCCGCGAGACTAACTTCTGAGAAGTATCTTGCATGAATGTCTGTCGGATATAATTCAATATCCAGAATGGTATTAGCCCGGAGAGTAGTTGTTTTCCCGCAGGCATGTACTGGAACTCACTGTGCAACGTGAATCGCTACTTTTGCACAGGCACCGCTCTTAGATCGCCTCAAAGATTATTCTATAGTGCTTGTGTTTTGTCCTAAAAAAAGGTAGTTGGGAAAGATGAATGTTTCGAAATTTCATTTCGAACTAATTATCTTCTAGTAATAAAGAGAATAAAAATTAAATTTTGACAGTGAATACAGAACGAAGCAATATTGATACAAAATTCCTTCCCATTTCAAATTGAAATCAAGTTTCGGTGAATTGAAAAACTAGAAGAAAAACTAATTTCCGAGTAAAAAACAGAGTCCAAGAGGTCTGATTTGTAGCCTTCGAATTCTTCTTCTTGTTCTTCTTCTCGATCTTCTTCTTGTTCATCTTCTTCATCTTCTTCATCTTCATTCTGGGTGCAAGTAAATTGCGTCAATAGCGATGTATCACATGTCACCTCGTTGGAATCAAACGAATCCTTCACTATTGGTGATTCAACATTAGAGCATGACCGGCCAGAGAACAAACAGTCCAACTTTTTTACAACCACATTTAGCACTGCATCCCTTTTTGCAGTTACAAAAAAATTGTGTTCAGCAGTTTTTCCGGCGCAGGTGAGTGTAAAGTTGGAAATGGTTCTAATGTATTGCTGACCAACTTCCAACCCCAGTCTGTAGGGTTTAGCTAATAACCAAGCCACACTTGAACTTGAATTTACCCGAAAAAGATGTTGATGAGCAGCAACTGAGGTTGGAGGAACACATGCATGTTATGACGATTACAACTTTTACAAATTTTTGAATCGTTATATCTCAGAAACGGTGGTTCGTAGAAAAAAGTATCTATACATTTTTTATAGATAATTCTTCTGTGATCTATAATTTTTGTCTGAGGTATTTTTATGATAAAACTCACCGTTCTGCTGAATATGGTGAAAAACACATTTTTGGACCTTTTACCTTGAATACATTTCTTTCCATACAGGGGAAAGATGAGGAACTTTCAAATTTTATTTATAATTATATTTTGAACGATTTCATCAATTTTCAGATTGTTGTAAATTTATGCAGCTTCACTCTTATTTTTTGGTTTAATTTCACTGGGCTATACAGAAGATTCTTCACTCTTTTACACTCATCCAAATTGTCTTTGATTATTAGTATATTCATACTTTGGTACCAAGCTTAGATATATTTTGGGAAATCATTTAGAAACGATAGTCGTTGCCAACCGATGTTTCACCCATTTCTAGTCCCCATGTAGGCTGTCGTAGCGGACACCTATCAGGTCAACTACTACCCTTTCTAATGCCATGACAGGTATTGCATTATATCAAATAAAATCATTGAGCAATGTTCCTCAGAGAATCAGAGAACAGGAACCAAGTTTCAAGGACATTCTAGCTAAAACCAACCAGGCAGGGTGACCACCTGCAGGCAAATCTAGCATCAATTTGTGCAATGCTCTTCAAGGAGAACTCTTTCACAGTGGTACTTGTGAAAAAGCAATAAGCATTATTCTTTATACAGTTGAAAATAACCACCTGCGTACATGTATGTTTCAATGTTGCTGCATTTCGAGAGGACCGGCTGGGTTGAACAAGCAAATCAGTTCTTTTCATTCGTTAGAAACTCTCCGACACGCTTTCCGAACTTTGTTAGATTTTATACTCATTATATTATTTGTACAGTATGCAAAAATATTGCATTTTATATAGTTATGAGCTATGTTTGAAGTTGCAAGTCCCTTCAGCTCTCCGATAACTTATTTTCAAGTCGATTGCAAAATTTGAACTAAACAGACAAGGAGCCAGTGAAAACGTGAAACAATTTGAATAAAAAATTTAAAGCGCTATATAAAATTCTACATTACTACAGAACACCCCAGTAATTTTCCATGAAATTTGTTATACTGTCGAGCAGTTTATATCTATTATTCACTTGTTGAGCAGTGTATGAAATGTCAAACGCTGACAAATCCACTCGTGGTAGGAAATTTATGGATGTGCAGTAGTTCTAAAAAAATTAAACTGTGAGACACCGACATCCGACAAGAGTGACGCTATCTGGTTTTTGCTATACCATTGTAACTTGTTATCTTTATATCGTAGCTATACTGTGCTACAGCTCTGCTTCACTTGAAGGACAACATAAAATGTTCATCTGGTGTGTAATCCCTTGAAAATGTATATTTCCATTTGATATCTATATAGAAAAATATAACAGTAATTGTACGTTCTTTATTAGCCTGTTTCTTATCGACAAACTCACGTATTAATTACACGTTGAATCCCTTTTTATAACAAATGTTACGCGTTGACAGAAGTGAATCACATCAAAATAAAACGATCATTAATCATCACCCTCTTAGAAGATACCTGTGAACAGTTCGGCTTGGCACTGTCTACATATCAAACCTTTCCATTTCTGCTTGCTGTCTCATTGATCCCTCTTCCACTTTCCTCGCATCTCCCATTTATTACAGTTTATTTCATTTCAACAATTCAAATGAAAACAATTACTTCAAATACAACACTGATAATTCTGTGCAAGTTAGTATACCAGGATGCTCAATTTTTTTGTTAGCGACAGTTTGTGCATCCAAAGGAAATCTGGTACATTGAGTTGTTTCAAAAGTTTTGTCCGTTTGAGTCTACTACAAACTGTAATATCCAATACATTTCGAACCACCAAAAACCGCATGTGAGCTGACGCCTAGTTCTTTCGCCATCCCACGCACTTTTTGTGCGATTATTTTTTACAACTCTCGAAGTGGATTAACTCAGCAACAGTGCATGGATGAACTTAATTCAATTCTTGGCGATGAAGCTCCATCAAGGACCAGTGTTTATCGATGGTATGGTAAATTCAATCGTGGTCATAGTTCACTCCAAGACGAATTTCGTGAAGGTCGTCC
>WOGR01009718.1:0-11213 GCA_015342045.1 Leptinotarsa lineolata | reverse complement strand
GACCACGTGGAAGTTTCAAATTTTATTAAAATTGACAAGTGACATGTAGATACTTCGCACATGTGTAGTAACAGTCAATGGCAAGCTCATGTTATATTGACAGTCGACATCAATAATTTTTGCTCTGTGGTTGAAGCATAGCATTGTTGCCAAGTAGCATGGGTATTTGATTTTGGCTGTGGCTACCATATATTCGGATATCCTTGGATTATCACTAGTAGTAGCGCCCAGAACTCATGGGTTTTCTATACCAATCTATTGATATTTTGTTGTTCGGTGTTCTAATAAAGAGGGTGTCCAGGAAAGGAACACTGTTGTGTTCATTCTCTTTTTCAAGAGTGAACTGTATGTAAGGATCGTAGCTATTAAATATGAAAAGGGTTTCGTCAAGATACTCTCAGGGGAGATAAATGATGCTATCATTAACATATTTTTCGAGAAAGAGAGGTTTATATGGAAGTACATTACTAGACATTGTCCTAGATGGGTTAGGCGTTGTTTTGATATTTTCTATTCCGATTTTCTCCCTTACATGAGAACTGAATGTCAATTTCTCATCTAGGGTGACCCCCAAGTACCTTGCTTTAATGGTCCACGGAATCTCTTGTCTGTTGAAGATGACATTGCCTTCTGGTTTGTCGAATCTCCGGGTGAACAGTATAGCCAGACTCTTGTCAGGGTTTATACCGATCTTCCACAGGTTAGCACACACCTCTAATCTATCAGCCTGTTGCTGCAAATATCTGGTGACATGCGCTTGGCTGGTTGGCCAGCAGGGCTTTGACGTCCGCGTAGAGAGCCAACTTGTTGAAGTTGTTCTCCGGCTTGGGCACGTCTGCTGTATATACTGAGAAGAGGATGGTGAAGCGTGGCCTTCGATGCGCCATTTATAGGCAGTTGCGGTTCTCCGTTACCGGCCCCCAGCCGGTACCGCCGCAACTGATATGTCCCTGCATTTCAAATATGTAATATCTTTGGAAACATTCATTGAAATCACATGCTGTAGAGGGCCATATTGATCTATATTGAATGCACAATGTATTAAAGGTACATAATTGGATAAGTATTATTGCTGTATTGCCTAAAATTCTTTCGTAAATGAGCCATTATTCAAAAATGATCATTATGGGTTACAATAACTTGTTCGATTTTGAATTTATGAATTTTTGACAACAAGGTTATCCATTGGTAGTTGTACCAATCCACAAGTAGAATTTTCTGAATAATTATTGTTCTGATAGTGGTAGTGATAATTCAGGTAACATTTTGTTATTTCAGGTACCAAAAGCATGCCGTTTCTTATATCATGTGGTAAAATTGCCATATTCTAAACATCTGAACCGTCACAAATACGGAGACGATGATTAAATAGGGAAAAATGTAACTGTCATCGGGAACAATACAGTGGTCGAAGAAAATTTACTAGGACTCTAGCCCCTCTCGAGTTATACAGAGCCACCATCAATTTTTTTTTAATACGGACCTGTCGTTATTATTACAGATATTGATAAAGCCATAAATTCGTAATCCAAGGGTATATTACATTTGATATTGTCAAAGCGTCTCATTTGAAATAACTATCATCATCAGTGACAATAATCAAACAGAAAAACAATTTATTTCATCATGAACTTTTGGGAAAAATTAAACCAATACAGAAAATCAAAGCTACATGTCAATCTACATTAAATGCTCGAATTGACGATCTCTTCATTGAATGCACATAAGTTGTTGGTCCAGACAATTTCTGTGGCAATTTTCTAGCATAATAGGCGTGATACTGATACATGCATCTTTTATTTTTTGTTTGAGATGGTCAATATCTCTACTTAGTGTTGAAAAAACTTTATTCTTCATGTATCCCTATACGAAAAAATCTAAAAGAGCAAGATCTGGGGATCGAACTAGCCAGTTGATTGGTCCATTGTTTCCAATCCATTTCCTTGGGAATATTGCATCTGAATGTTTCCTATCTATTGCTGCATTATGAAAAGGAGCGCCGTCCTGATAATTCATGGCAGATATTCAGTGGCAATTCATCTAAGTAGTCATCGAATTCATTGAATAGAAAATGAAGATACATTTCACTATCCAAATTATCATCGTAAAAGAAAGGAACAAGGATTTTTATTTTCACAATTCCCAACCAAACATTAATTCGGAACCTTTCTCGTGAATTGGTTTTCCTGTGTGAACGTTCATTTGTATTAATCCACCTATGATGGATATTTCTTTTGAACTAACCATTTTTGGTAAATTCTGATTCGTCTGTCCAATTTTTTTTCAACCAACTTCCTCATTTCAATGTCTTAAACACTTCGCAAATCGTACTCTTCTTCCGTAACCGTTTTCATTGAGGTGATGAACTTTACGTATCCTGTAGCATATATATTTGTTTTTTTCTCAAAATAGTTCTTGTGGATTTTACAGAAATTCCCATTTCGTGGGCAATTTCTCGTGATGAACAATTTTGATTAGCATAATTTTTGTAACTGGCCAATCCTAAATTGAAAAGAAAGAAGTTTTCACTGTGTAATTTTCCATGTCGTAATATCTGCTCACCCATACCATTTATTTCTGTCAAATGCACCATAGTCCCTCAAATTTCTTCCTAATCATCTAAACATTTGGATGTTCGGAATACGACGATTCAGGTATAGCTCAACATACATATTCCTTGCCAGAAGAGGATTTCTATTTGATTTTACATAACTGAATAGCATATCACTTCTTTCATCATTTGAATACATCTTTGATATGTTCATAAACGTCTGACAGTTCTTAACGGATATCAACAACTCAATAATTTTTCCTGCCATAGAAACCAAGCAAAGCCTACGCGTTTAAGATGGTAAATGAATTGAGATGCTATGTGATCATACCAAATCATACAACAATCAAATTTTGACCAGAAACTGATATTTTCGTTACTTCTAGGATTGAGAAATATAAAAATATCACGAATACGGCAATACAAAAATTTCAAAAACGAAAGAGTACGAATTTTCATTGTGTTAAAGTATCTGTGGAATTTATTGGGTTGTCTGAATTATATTTTGAAGAATTCGAAACAATTCATGATAGAAGTAACGACAGGAGTGTAATTTAAAATTGTTGTCATTGATGATGATAGTTATTTCAAATGGAACGCTATAAAAATATCAAATGTGATATACTTTTGAATTGTGAATTTATGGCTTTATCAATATCTTCAATGAAAGAGACAGGTCCGTATTTGAAAAAGGTGATGCTGACCATGTTGACATTAAACGTTTCAAAGAATATTTATTATTACATCATCTTGGTACACTTCGAACACAATGACATTTTCTATCAATTTTTTTATATTCTCCGAAATAAAAATTCCACTCGAAAAAAAACGGAAAGTAGCATTTTTGGTTTTCCTCGTACAACTGGAGAAGAGTGAGAGTCCCCGTAAACTTTCTTCGACCATTGTATTGTTTCCGATGACAGTCACCTTTTTTCCTATTTGATTCTCTTTATATCTGTTACGGTTTAGAATATAGCAATGTTACAATATAATAAAAGAAACGGCCTGTTTATCCACAGTAGTAACATTCACCAGATTGTTTATCTTTTGTGATACCTGATATTTCGATATCAATCTCATTCCAAATACAATTCCTTGAATGATTTCTTTCTTTCACACATCACAACCAATAATCCAAATTCAATAAGTCAAGGTTTTCGCATAGAAAATTGAAACACTCTTCAAAATCAGGAAATCTTACAATTTCTATAATCATTCGATCATATTGTATATCACTTTTGACATGCGTTTGCATTCGATAAACATACCTTTTACTTCAAGACGTAGACAGTCGAATTGAATTATTCAGCTGAAGGAAAACTGCTCAACATTCATCAACGTAAAATTCAGAACTCCCGAAGATAAACGGCCTCCATAAAAGGACCTTTTTAAAATGTTTACCAGTCCTTTCGAACTTGAAACTATCTTTTAATCCCTTTCCGCCTTCTGGGGAGCAGTGTACCGCCGCATCGCGATTCTGCTTGAGAGACCAAAAAAACTTTCGGGTATAATTTGTTCACAGGTCTGAGACATAATTTCTGCGAGAGACAAAAGATTGCGGGCCGCGCGAAAGATTCTTCTGTTTCAGACGGTTCATGAGGAATTTGTTGGAAATGCAACCGTTGTGTGCAAATAAAAATGTTTTCCGAGCGAAAATTGTATTGGAGAAACTCGCTAAGAGCATTCGAGTCCGCTATCTTATTGTATTTGTTAGAAGTGAGTTACTTAGGGGGTGATGGGTAATGTTTTATTTTGTTCCTTTCGGCGCCTTTAACAAAGTGCGATTGGATTGAACTAAGAGCGAGTTTCCTAATCGAGTTCGCTCAATTTGAATGAAAATCGAAACAGTGATGAATTGGGTGTTTTTTCAAACTGAGGCCGATAGACTGAGTTGTTTGTTTTCTTGGTTTCGAGGTGGAGACCTCTCCATTAACTCTACAGAAAAACTTTATTGTCCATTACTTTTTCATTTACACAAAGTAAGTGAGTATACTCAAAGACTGGCTGTAAATCAAATTTCGTGAAAGAACAATTTGTTCAGGCCAGTCTTAACTTACCTACACTGTAGGTTAATGGACTGATACCTGTCAAAAAACAACTACTATATCCGAAAAGTGTCTGTGCAGGATACTTCACAGAAGTAATTTTTGCATATGCTGTTGGCGATATAACTTCTGGAATCGATTTTTAATTATTGGAACACATTTGCAGACCGGTTTCGGCCTGTTTAGTCACTCGTCAGTGCAAGGCAGTGTCTATCATCAGCCTAGAGTTGATAATTTCCGATAATTGAAAGTCGAATTCCTTTCAGAGCATCATTCATCGAACTAGGCAGAAGCGAATAAACCACAGCGAGTTTGTCATCGCCCCATTTTTTGAATACGTCAGTTATGGATTCTTATCAAGTATCAGCCAATTCCATCATATATAGAAATTCTTAGGGTGATCTATGTCTTTGTTATATTTCATAACAAACGTCTCTGTGACTTCAACAGCCTCTCAAATTTCAAAAAACCATCATAGGTTTCACTTTCTTCAAAAGGTCCAAGTCAACTGAAAGCACATTTTTCATATGAAGTTCTGGGCAAAATATGTGCTACTTTTTTTCGTCCCTAGGTTACAAAAAATTTTCTTGAAGCAGAAAGGTTGGAGTAGTTAACAAAATAGTGTCTCCCAGAAACGGGGGTGACGATTGCTCTGAAGTATCCCAACCAGCAAAATTGTTTCATAATTTCATGGTGTTGTAACAGTTTTATTTTGTTGGTATTTTATAATTACTTCCAAAATGCCAATAATGGATGAGTCGTGAACACAATATAGTTGTAGGTAAAGAAAATATTTTATAAATTCGTCATAGAAACGTTCATGAAATAAAAATTGAAAACCGTTATAAAATAGTCACGAAATTATCACAGAAACGTTTCCACAACTATCTTATAAAACATATTTTCCTATTGAAGTAATTCGTTTTATAGCAGTTTTATAGCAATTTTCTGCGAGGTTTGTATTATCTTTATGAAACTATTTCAAGCTTATTTTTTAACTGCTTTCTGTAGCTTTGTTGAAATTATTTTATTGGAATCATTTTCAAACACAATTTTGTTTTCATTACCATATTGTCACTTTAATGATAATTTCCCAACTATTTAATAGAATGATATATTTACTACAATTCCGAAATATCAAAATGAATGTTATAAAATCAAATTGCTTTCGCAAATATATATTTGCTATCGCCAAGAACAGAATTCAGCATTTAAGAAGAACCAGCAGACATAGACTTTAGTGGTCGTGTAATAAAGTATAGTTTGTCAGTTTCATTTCACTAGCATCCCAAAAACTATATTCCTAATAATGTCGTGTTGTATTGGTCATTGGAAAAAGAAATGAGAAAAGTGTTTAGTTCTAGACGAAAATCCACGGAACCTAGTGCTTCAATTTTGTTCTCGCTAAAAAGAGGGAAAGGTTATTAATGAATAAAACCCGTCAACTCAAATGAGGCACCATTTATGTATACACTCAAATCACTAACTCAAAACTCCTTTGAAATCCATCCTTCATATTCATTGAAAGAAGCTTCTTGGCCAAAACATCTCGACAGAAAGAAGTGTTTCTTAACATTTTCACAGAGGTATCATAGTAGCTAAAATACGTTAAAATACTCACTATTGATACCAAATTATTTTATAGTGTGTTTCTTAACAATTTCATACACACGGCGGTGTTCATTTGCCAGGTGTCAGCTTCTTCTATTAGAAAACTATGAAATTAAGCATCCAAACAAACCAGTTCTTGTGGCTTCGGAGCTCAATACTGTGGAGCGCCCTGCGTGTTCCGATTGTTTCTATTGGTGGCATGATACGAGTTTCCTCTCCAGCCGTGGCAATGGATGGTATAACTATCACTTTTACCACTTTTTTGGTAGACTGATAGGATACGTGTTCCCTAAGATTTTGGGCGGAGAAGGCGAAATGCTCTGAATGTGTTTCAGACCACAGAGCATGCTTCCTC
The DNA here is from genome assembly GCA_015342045.1 of Leptinotarsa lineolata. Classification (NCBI taxonomy): domain Eukaryota; kingdom Metazoa; phylum Arthropoda; class Insecta; order Coleoptera; family Chrysomelidae; genus Leptinotarsa; species Leptinotarsa lineolata. The sequence continues at coordinate 4,651 of WOGR01009718.1, read as the reverse complement.
GCCATATACTCTCCTCATGCGGGCTCACTACTCTCGTAGCAATGCATAAGGCTATCTCTTAGCTCATGCGTCCACTCAAAGCGTCCGTTGTCATTGCCAGGGTTGTTATCGATAGGCAAATCGTCGTTATGGGCCCCACCACCTTGCCTCTGACCTTTCCGAGCGAGTCGATTGTAGGGGCCCCTTCCTCGATTACCAGGAACCTACGTTTGGGTCTACCGGGTGGTTAGCCTGTGAACCCACGGCTGGCACTGGAGAAAGAATAGTGTTCTCCCTCCCGGGTGTACCTGGGCTGCCGGTCCGGTTTTGCATCAGTTGGTCGGGTAAGTGATGGTGCAACTCACCAAAGGACTCTGGTGTTAGTTACCAATAAGCAAGGATGGCCCCTTGCTTATCGGTATTTTCGCCCGGGATATTGTGATGATTCACTTAACGATTCCTATACATGTTTTATGAGTCGAATGAAAAATAATGATTCATTACTATCCTGAAAATAGCCATAACTGTTTGGATTCTTGCCTCACCTGATGAGATGCTGATACAATGATATCATCTGCATGATGTTCGAATGATTTAGGTCGACATCTCCGTTATTTCTCCAACACCACGCCATATGCTTATTTTATTATCCTCTTCTTCATAAAGAATTTTCAGGAATTTCTGCCACCGCGATAAATTGTCTGTCTTGATAGGGACAGGTAAATAAAAACGCTGTAAAACAAGAACTATACAAATTATCCGTAGCGAAATTATCGAGAAGTATACATAAAATACACGGTGGGATTCCTTTAGGATGGGGCATAAAATTTTCAAGCGTTAAAAACCAATATTAACCGAAATAACGTATATCGCCATGTGAATATACTGTTATTTTCGTTAATAAAATACCTTTATAAAATTTTTCAGTTGTTTTTTATTGAAGAACGTTGTTTTTCAATTTAAATGGTAATTTCGGTCGCGGTTAATATGGTAATGTTGAATTATTCTGAATGAAAAATTCGATATTTGCAAAATTTCATCCGAATCTTATTCCTTTCAGGATGCCACACCAAAGAACTTGAATATTTTAGTATTTTTACCGTATTATGGACTTCAAATGGAACGCTTTCATGAAAAATCAGAATATGAAGAACAGAAAAGTTTACTTTACTGATATTCTTCCTAAAACAGATCAAATTATGGATATTTTAAGTAATATGTATGAAAATTGGAGATATAATGAGTGGGGAGAGAAATATTCAATATGGTGTTCCTCAGGGAACAGTTCTCGGTCCAATTTTGTTTATAAATTATATTAATGATATTTTCAACTTGCCTGTAGATGATGAAATAAGTTCATTGCAGATGACACAGTCATATTCTTCAAGGAAAGTATCTGGTTCAGTCTGAAACACAAAATTATTAAATCATTTTCTATAGTAGTGGATTTCCTGAGGAAAAAATTACTCACCATAAATTTGAAGAAAACTATTTATGTACACTTCACAAGCTACGAATTTAACTCACCCCCATTCACGAAAATAGAGTTTGAACATGGAAAGGAGATGATGCTAATTGAATCAGATAAGAAAGTTAGGTTTCTAGGAATATATCTTGATTGCCACCCAAAATGGAATGATCAAATTGAAAACGTCATGAAAAGTGAGATACTGCTTTCCCAAATTTCGATAGGAAATTAAAGTTGTGCAGATATATATACCCACGCACAGGATTACTTTTGCGGGTTTCTTGAATTTGTTCAGAATAAATCAGGGTCATTGTAACCAATGTATTGTATCAATGTATTTCACATATTATGCGTGCCTGTAATATTGTATTTTTTGTCTTCGCATGAATAAATTCATTATTAATATATTAATATTATTATTAATATGTAACTGACACTATTATTTACAGTCATCGGCAGAATAATACCCTCATCAACTGGAATGGGTCGCCGAAAATAATCTCAAAATAACTTCGACTTTTTTTTCTCCGAAATAAAGAATTAAAGATTGTTTAATGTGGGGTTATTGTATCGTAATCACAAAAAAGATCGCTTCGAATGTTCTAACAGAAATTCACTCGAGTCACATAGGTGCAGTAAAAATGAAAGCATCAGAAATATTCTATGTATGGTAGCCGTCAATGGACGTAAACATTGAAAAAGTGGCAAAGACTTGTGAAATTTGTGCAAAATTTTCTAATAATTCCCCGAGAATATCGCTGAAGCTTTGGGACTGGACCAAAGAAGTATGGAAAAAGTTGCACGCATATTTTTTTGGTCCAATTTTCAACAGTTACTTTTTAGTTTTGGAGGACGCCACTTCCAAGTGGATCGAATGTTTTCGAATAAATAATATGTCTTTTAAAACCACCATAGGAATTCTTACTAGTGTTTTCGAAAGATTTGGGCTACCCAGGAAATTCTGTATCGATAATGCTCAATAATTTTTGTCTGATGAATTTCAAATTTAAAAAAAAACAAAGTATCAAACATATTGCAGGAGCCCTATATCACCCCGCAACTAATGGGTTAGAGTTAGAAGAATCAGCAGTTGAAATAATGAAAAAAGCTCTGATTGAAGGTAAAGAAGAAGATACCGAAAGAGGTGTCAACCATATCATAGATTATTTTCTATTTAACTACAGAAATACACCACACACTACCACCGAAGAGACATCGCCTAAATTATTATTGGGACAAAAAATTCGTACCAGACTCAATTTAATGCTACCTTCAGTTGGAACAGAGGCTCATAAAAACCAAGATTAATAAATGAAATATTATGGTTATGCAAAAGGTATTATTTTTATTGCACAAGGAAAAGTTTGGGTGCCAGATTCCAGACCAAGGAAGTCACTGTGGTGTAATTTAAAAAAATGGCAGTTGAACTTGTATTGTAGAGGAAGAGGGAGGTTTGAAATGGAAAAGACACAAAAATCAACTGAAAGCAAATTAGACTTCTGAAACTGAATTGAAAGATAAGGCAATTAATATAATACCTCGCTCTACCATCTCAGAAGGAATTGAAGAAATTCCGTCATCTTCGGAGGCGGCTGATATATTAGATGTTATCCGGGAAAGTGTGAAATCTAATAATGATATGATTTCAAGACGGCGTAGTCAGATTCGGCCTCCAGATAAATTGACAGATTACTATTTTTGTTATATATATTTTTCTCAACTCTCAGACGTTCCCATATTAGTCTAAGATCCGATATAAAGAAGACTTTCACCGATCTGTTCAATGATTAAAAATTATTTGATAGGTAATTCAGTTAAAAATTATAAAAAACAAGAGGTGCCCCTTATAATGTTGTCCAGACTATAATTAATTAATAATTAAGAAATATTTTCTTTTCAAATGATTCTACTAGTGAGTTTAATAAAAAAAATTAACACCAATAGCACCGTATGGAAGTAAACACAAGTAAATTCACTCTCCGCTATTTTTGAGTACATGGCAATTCAGAAACTTGTCGTTAGATTTGAGTTGAGTCTTTGTCACTTTTCGAGTAATGAAACACACTACCTCTAACAATACAATCAACATTTCAGACAGAGTGGCATTTTTGTAGATAGATATAGCACCAGATGAAGAAACACTTCTGCTGGTACCTCACACCTGAATTATTTCAACTGACAACTTGACTTGATTAGCTGGATATTGGAGAATCCTTCTTAGACTGAGTCCACACCTGCGTTGTAAAACATGCCTTGCGGTTTCTAAAATAACCAACCAATTTCTGCTAACAGCACGATTAAGAAATAATCAATAAAAACATCCCGCATTAAAAATTTCAATCTGGTTATGATTAATTTTATTTGTGGACGTATATAGCAACACGGGTTATAATGGCACCATATTTAGAGCCGAAGAAACCGAAAAAGGATGGCAGCTATTCCACGAGAATGAGTAGATTCGGCTTGTTGCATTTGATATCGATGGATGATATTCATTTACCGAAAGGATTGCTTCGCAAGGGGTAGCCTGGGAAAAGATCCATTGAATGCTTTATACGGCAGGATAGTTAACCAGATGATTTTTTCCTGAAGCAAATTCACCTGCTCAAGTTGTAAACGATTTTTCGATAGCAATAATCAACATCGAACTTTTCATCAAATATCTAGAAATTGAGAAAGTGAAGATTTTCATACCCAGAATTCATTTGACTGTTTTCCAGATATCAGAACATATAATTTTTGACTTCACAACTGTCAGCATGGGCCTAAAAAATTGAAATTTTTGCAAGATATCTTTTTGCTTCAATTCCGTAACTGTTAAACTCTTTTTTTTCGGTTCTCGAAAATTGTCTTTAGTTATTTCTTTGATTGATGGAATTGAGTAATGAGTGATCACAATGTACTATCTAGCTTCTCGAGAAACAAAAGCTCAGTATACAAATATTCATCTTTCTAGAAAAAAAACATCAATAAAAGAGGTTATTACACCCAGGGGCATGAAAACGGCTAACATGGAAAGTTGACAAATTTAACCATTTCTGGTTGAATAGATACGTTAATAAGCAAAATTGTCGCATCTGGAGTGAAGACCAGCTACAAGCAATGCGAAAGCTACCGATGCATCCCGAAAAAGTCACTGTTTGGTGTGGATTATGGGTCGGTGGCATCATCGGGCCGTACTTCTTCAAAGACGACAATGGCCGG
>WOGR01009715.1:0-11215 GCA_015342045.1 Leptinotarsa lineolata | reverse complement strand
ATTTTGAACACGTTTTTCCAAAAGTAAGTGAGGCAAAGCTCAAGAAAGGTATATTTGTTCGACCACAAATTAGAAAAATAGAAAGTTATCAACAGTTTGAATAAAAATTAGGTAATGATGAATTGTTTCGGAGTTTTTAGGGAACAAGAAAGTAGAAAATTACGAAACACTTGTGGAAGAACTACTTGAAAACTACTGCAGAATGGGATGTCGCATGTCTCTCAAAATCAATTTCTTGCACTCCCATTTGAACTTTTTCCCAGAAAATTTGGGTGCTGTAAGTGGTGAACAAGGGGAAAGGTTCCACCAAGACATACTGACAATGGAGCAACGTTACCAAGGCAGATGGGATGCAGCAATGATGGGGAATTATTGTTGATTTCTTATAAGGGAAAACGATGAAACATATAAACGAAAGTCAACATTTGCAAAAAGATTATTCACATTTGAATGTTTTTTTATGTGTATTGTAAATAAAGTCTGTTATCCTCATGATATATTTTTTTCTTGTTCTGATTTTATATTTCCCTATAATATGTGAAAATTTTTGTATAAAATGAAAATAACTATAACTCAAAATCTGTACTTGATGGAAAATTTTTGATGTTGAATTCGCAGTCGGGGTGTTTCACACTCTCATGTATATCCATTATGATATTAGTCGCAATTTTTTTCTCATTTGGTGGCTAGTGTTATTTTCTGTTCCGAAAACTTGAAAAAATGGCTCAGTGGTTGTTTTGAGAAGCAAGACAGTTCTTATTCTAAAAACTGTATTGAACTTATTAAACGTCGCTGGAAAAGTATATAGAGCTGCAAGGAGATTATGTTGAAAAATAACTAATTATTTTCTAAAATTTGTTGAGCCGGATTCTTGTAGGACCACCCTCGTATGGATAATGAGTTAGTTTTGATTGAAGGCATTCAAATTTGTGTGCTTTCGTTAGTGTGTGAGAAGGAAACTTCATAAGAGTTCCTCTACACTAGAGGAACTTCCTATAAATAATGACTTCCCTTGCGCCTGTCCTCGTGAGTAGAAAAATTAGGATTATACGAAAAATGTAGTTCCTACAGATAAAAAAGTACCGAAAAGTGCCATAAAGTCCAGACAAGATGGGATGGAAACCAAAATTCGAGTTGATCAAAAACTGTCATCCCATCCAGACAGTTCATCAGGTGGCTTGTCGTTATCTCTTTTGAATTCGTCGAAATATTTCGTATCGATTGGGCTACTCAACTTGGGTTTGAACGGCGAGGGCATTTGCAAATCCACAAACGCCTTCCAATCGAACCCCAAATACCATTTATGATTCCTAATGTCTTGAATCCCGCCCTTACTCATGCCCAGTCGTTCCGATGGTACCGGCTGGCACAGTTTCTCGATGAGGTGCCTCGCTTTGAGGTTTACATAAGTGGGAAAAGTGATGTTATCTATTCCGCTGAGGATTTTGTTATAGGTGCGCATGTGGCTGCTGTCGTCGGTCCTGAAGGGAGTCCTACCAGTCAACATTTCGAAAATAAACGCCCCGTACGCCCAGTAGTCGACCGCTCTGTTGTGGCCCCTGTTCAACACTATTTCCGGGGCAACGTATTCCGGTGTTCCAGCAAAAGTGAAGGTTTTGCTCTGCCCTGAAAGTTTCTTGGCAAATCCAAAGTCTGTTAGTTTTATGTAACCGTTCAGGGCAATCAGTAAGTTTTCCGGTTTCAGATCCCGAAAAACAATACCTCGGGAATGAAGGTAATCGAAAGCTTCCAATACGCACGCGCAGATGAATCTGGCGTCTTTCTCTTCGAATCGACGATTTTTCTGTTTCTGCAGCATACTCCAAAGATCGCCACCTGCAAATGAAACAAAATTGTTGATTTTTTATTGAAAACTGTCATTACGTCAGCAGGGAGTAAGCAGAAGAAATAAAAACAGAAAAATTACTATCTAGATTGAGAGATCGTATGTCATCCACATGAACAGTTCGTAGGGTAATACACAGATGGCGCTAATAGTATCGAATCCATATATATGATTTTCAGTCAACCCTAACCTTCAAAAGACACGCGTATAAATTTCACAGCTGTCCAGTTATTAGTGTGTAGGATAGAAAATTGTGAGTGAAACAACATTTGTTAGTTTGAAGAAAATTGATAAAAAAGAATTCCATGTGTTACTAAAGCATTGCTTTTTAGCGAAAACGAATAAGGTAGTGGAGGGTCATAAGGCCCACCTAGGCTAAAATATTTATTTATTAAAAAATTAAAATATTTTTTCTCATTGCAGTCAGGTTACCAAAACATAAACATGTTTCCTTGAGTTTAGATCAATAAAACTGATATTTTTCAAAGAAGTAAATAAAATACTCTTTTTAAAGTGTCAAGTGGGCTTTATTTTCAGCACAAATAAGACCCCTATGTAATTTTTATCTACTCTGAACAGTTTGAACAGATGAAGTTATCTACATCATCAGGAACCATGCCGAAACATTCTTCGTGCACCCAAGCCTGGCATAAAACGCAAGAACGCATATCCAATTTTTCACTCGACTGACAAAGGTAACAAAACCAGGGATCAATTTTTGTTGTGGACTTTTTCTTTTTCTTTTGACAAGAATTTTGGGATGTCTGAAATAAGTCTTTAGTGTCACGATTTGTAATTAAGAACCTTTCTCCTAACTTGCGATTTTTTTGGCGGCAACTCAGGGGTTTTTAAAACTTCTCTAAAAGTTTTTTTCTCACAACTTGGTGAGGAGGCAGAACGTGTTTTTGGTTGCTTTTGAGTACCAGATGTTCCAGGTACTGCACTATCCTGCTGTCGAGGTAGAACTAATGTTTCAGAACGAGAATGTGTGATCGTCAGTTGCTTTTGAATTCCTGATGATTCAGTAACTGGTTCAGTATTTTCACCAAGAGGTAAATGGTCGTCATCAGAAAGGGCGTCTTCTTCCGCTGGTCTTCTTGAAAGCGTCGATGGTGCAAAGGCTTCATCAGCTATAGCATTCGGATTGAATGGAAAAATTCCTGTAGCTTTAAAACCACTTGTTATGTTCTTTACATTCATGGATTTTCCCAAACTGGTCTAAAGACATCAGAGAATATATCCTTATTCAAATGACGATCTGAATGCCGATCCCAATATGTTAGTAGCTGATCGTCCCAATAATGTTCAAACGATCTGAATACAGCCTTGTCTAAAGGCTGTAGTGCTAAATGGAACTTTGCCCCATCAAATAGAAGGAGCACCTTTCCAGCTGGTTTGTACTTTCCAAAGTAGTCCAACCACTCACAGAATATGTTGGAGGTCATGGTGCCTTTGGGACTCATTTAAAGTTCTGCTCCAATTGACATATTATGTGAATACGCAGGCTTTTTACGAGATCCTTTAAACAAAATCATTGGTGGAATACAGTTTCCCATTGCGTCAACACAGGCTACAATGGTCACATTTTCGCCATGTTCTTGTGGAACTAGATGCACCCTCTTCGATCCTTTCAATGCAAGGACTGACTGCTAATGATATAATGTTAGCCTGCAGCCTTTTTCTTCCATGTTGTAAATCCGTTTAGGAGAATATTTTGAGTCGAAATTTTGTAATGTCGTATCCAAAACTTACAAATAATGTTTTACTATAGGACGGTTCAATTCAGCAGATCTGGCTGGGTTCATTGATTGTGCTTTTCTTTTGCTAATACGTGGGTGGCGTTTAAGAAATGAGGAGTACCAGTCTTTGCCAATTATATTTTGACTGTTTTTCCGTTGACACATATCCATTCGAATAGCTTTAATAAACTTGTAAATACTTCTTCTCAGAGCTTTTGGTGTAAGGGGAAAGCCGATTTGTGATAGACGAATAATCCTTTGTTCTAGTTCGGATTCTTGGTTTTCTGTTAAAATAGGTTCACGTCCTAGGGTCCTACTCACAACACCACTTTTTAAATTATTCCTTAAAGTACGACGAGGAATACCTGTCTTCTGTTCTACAGCTCTTTGAGAATGTCCTTGTCATAAAAGCCTACGTGCGTCATTCATCATTTTTCTATCCCAGTTGTACGTAAACTTTGGCACTCATACATGCCCATTTGAAAAAAAAAACTTCGAAAAATAAAGCCCACATAAAAACTATGAAAATAAGGCCCGGGTCTTATTTTCAGAGGTGAAGTGAATAAGGAAATCTAAAAAATAACTGAAATGCAAAACATCTTCTGAGATCAAATTACATGGAATACTGAGCTTACTTTTGTGTAGGATAAAAATTATTTCAATTTGTGCACTAGGTTATGTAAAAATATTAACTCACCTTGAACATTTGTTTATAATGAATAATGTAAGATACAAGTTTACACAGGGTTACACAGAAAAACATAACGTACGTGGTTTAGTTTCAGTAGTTGAACGTGTACTGATGCAGTGGACTATATATTAGTCGCGCTGCGATGTTGTCATTTTATTGGCGCGAATTTCAACTGTGGTACTTATTTTCCGATGGCCCTTATAACTTTCCACTACCTCATTATTAGCATAATAATTTTAAAAACAACAGGAGTTAGGCGATGAAAAAAAAACATCGACATGGATAGGTCGATGTTTTTTTGCAAAAACTAAGCATATCAAAGGACGCTGTTATGTATTATCATAACAAGTCTTTGGCCTCCAAGGCCTTTTATAATGATAACTTACCTAAACAAGATTCCATCAGGAAGTATATGTACTTTTGATCCTTGAATGTTCTATACAGTCTAACTATGAAAGGCGAATTACACGCCATCTGTATGGTCTTCTCGTTATAAACGTGTTCTTCTTGACTTTGCGCAACTACGTCAACTTTCTTTAGATACTTCAGGGCGAAAACAAGATTCTCATCCTTGATATGTTGCACTAATTCTACTCTACCGAATCCACCCACACCGAGAGTTTTTCTAATTTTCAGATCCAACAGATTCAGTTCGCCGTGTTCGGCTGCTGCAGGTTTGATAGAGTCTTTAGGCGTCACTCTGATGTATTTGAAGTTTTTGATCTCGCCCAAATGATCGATGAATTCTTTTCTCGTGAGAGTAAGGCATTCCACTCCGGGAGCGTCAGCAGTCACTGTAGCCTGCCTGTAGTCTTCTTCTAGTAACGCCAGTTCGCCAAAGCAATCCCCCTTTCTATAAACGCCCACGACGCCTTCCTTTTCCTTAGTTATAGTCACAGTACCCGCTCTGATTATGTAGAATTTATGACCTGAAATCATTTTTTTTTAGAATTCTATGACAATTGTGAAGAAGTAAGCGATCATTGAAATATATATTAATTGGTGGATTCAAAATTATAGCCCGACGTTTCAGGGTATTAGTTTCTTAGGTTGGTATGAGCAGACTTGTGTATGTCATGTTGTGATACGTCATATATAGTCAGAGACGGCCATCTCTTTCAGGAATTAAATACTGAAAGTTGTGCCCGACAAGATATACCTAACATAATTCATGAGAAATAAGTGAAAATAACGACTCACCTCACAATTACGCAATACACTCGTATGGAACAACAGAAAACTCAACTAGTTACCTGCAGGGAAAAAGTAACGCTTTTGGTTTTCGTTTGAGGTGAAAGATATTCAATCATTATATAGGGTCTTTTATCAAACTCTTTCTGTCTTTAATTTTGAATGAAACAAAGTGTTTGTGAGAAATTGTAATTTTTTATTCGTTAGAAAGACCTATTATTTTATCATCATTATTATTACATATAAATGAAGGCTGAGGACAGAGTCCTATAAAAGCCTATAAACTGAAGATATCAACAAGTTAATAGAATGCATGCAAAAGAAATGAAAAATAATTATTAAATGCACAGAAACGATTAATCAAATAAGCAAATGTCAATTTTGTTTTTAATGCTATTCACTGAGTCGGAATTCATAACATCGTTGGGTGAGTTATTCCATGTTTCAAAAATACGATTCTTCAAAAAATATTGTCTCTGCCTTGTGGCGAATTTCTCCTTCTTTAATTTGAGTGTGTGACCACGTATTCGCGAACAAAAAGTTCTTTCCGATTAACATATTTATACTTAGCTATATGGAATGATATGATGAGGTCCCCACGGAGTCGACGTTGGTCAAAAGCTATCAGTTGTGCCATTCTCAGTCTTTCGGGATAGGCTGGACGCACTCCACCAAAAGTCATACGCGTGGCTCGACTCTGAACATTTTCCAATAAATTCTTATCGCACACCAAAACAGGACACCACACCGGACCTGCTACTCCATAACTGGACGAACGTAGGTTTCGTAGAGTTTCATGGAACTTGAATATGATAGATGGGAGAACTTTTCAGGTCAGTATTAATAGTCACTCTCAAATCTACATGTGAGGATACTATACGTAACGTTTGACCGTTTATTGTGTACGTGTGGAGTGGATTATTCTTTCCTTGATGGAGTACGACACATTTGTCGACGTTAGGGGGTTAAAGCCAATCCTCACACCACTAACTAATCGAGTTGAGATCTTCTTGAAGGATTTGATGTTCGCCTAAGGCATTCACATACAGTTCAGTGTCATGGGCATAAAACGACTTGCAGGACTCAATATGGAGAGCAAGATCACTTGCATAAGCAACGAAGAAGAGCGGGTCAAGAACAGACCCCTGGGAAACTCCACTTGTGACTTGTCTGTCCGAAGAAAAAGAGTTACCCACTTTGACAGTGGAAGTTTTATCTATCATGAAATTTCCAATTCATAGGTTTAGTTGGCCCCGAATACCGAGTGTGTCAAGTTTGTGCATTAGCCTCCTCACTGGATGTATGGAATATTATATCGTTCAAATATCCACAAGACGACGACGGACTCCGAGCTTTCTACAATATCTCCTTGCTAATTGCTCAAACAAGTAAACCTCACACTATTGGAGAGGATTTAATTTTACTGGCAATAAGAGAAGTAATAACTACTGTGCTCTATAAACCAGCGGCAGATATTATCCGAAAAATTCCTTTGAGCAATAGTTCCGTGCAAAGACGAATTGATGGGATGGCTGAAAACATTGAAGAATCATTGTGCAATCATCTGAAGACTTCTCAATTCTCAATTCAGTTAGATGAGTCCACTTTACCAACCAATGAAGCATTGTTGTTGTAATGAGAAAGAAATTCCACTGAAGAATATCATATCAGCTGCTACGGATAGTGCGCTGGCTATGACAGGACGTCACAAAGGCTTCATAGTGTACTTAAAAAATAAAATACCAGATGTGCTTGCTGTACATTGCGTCATTCATAGGCAACATTTGGTTGCGAAAAATTTGAGTGAGCGCCTCTCTCAATCACTGCAATATATCATCAAAGCAGTCAATAAAATCCAAAACAGCTCCTTAATGACAGATTATTTAATCAGCTTCGTGTTGCTAATGATGAAGATTTCAACCGATCGCTATTCCACAGAAGTGCGTTGGTTATCAAGAGGTAACTGTCTGACTCGATTTTACAATATATTTTACTCTGTAATAGAGTTATTGGAAAACAAAGACAAAGAATTGCACACGACAACCTCATCACTTCAAAGAATGATATTGCGCACTTGACAGACCTGTATAAATTATTTAATCATGTCAATCTCCAGCTTCAAGGTGATGACTTGAATTTGATTGAAACAAAAAATGTCATTGCTGCTTTTGTACAAGAATAATATCGGCAGACGTGAGTTTCGCAATTTCCCTAATTTGTCAGCAGTATCCTCCATCAACGACGGCATGCTTATTTACTGCCAACATTTGGAAAACCTCCACAGTGATTTCGCAGAAGGATTCCAGGACATTTTAAAATTGGAAATACCGGACTGGGTGTTGGATCCTTTTTCAAATGTCAACATAGCAGGATCACCTCAGCTGGAAGAAGAACTCATAGAACTGATAACGAACGAGAAAATTAAAATAAAATTCAAAAATGGATACCAAGAGTTTCGGCTACAAAAGCCAATCCCGCAATTGTATCCTGGATTGTGGTCCATCGTTCAACGATTTTTGATAGCATCCCCATCATCGTATTTGTGTGAACGTTGATTTAGTGCTGTGGCAACGTTGCTAACTAAAAAGAGAAATCGGTTGCAGATTACCGAACGCGGTGACTTACGGTTGTTTTTGAGTATTTCGAGCCTGATATTAACAAATTTGTCAAAAATCATCAAATTTATGCTTCACATTAGATTAGTTTTGAGACTCAAACTGAAATGTTTGTTTCAGTAACATGAATAAAAGTTTTCCTAATATAACAAATTGGTGTTTTACAGTACCCTTATCAGAAAGTCTTATTTTCACGTGACACACATAATTCAATTATTAAAATAATAACTTGTAATTCTTAAGATGTGAAGTAAAAAATTTGAGGGGCGCTAAAAAATAATTGATTCTCGAAGTGGGCGGTAGACAAAGTAAATTTGAGAACCTCTGTTAATGATGAACTTACCAGAATCACCTCCTGGTAAGTTATATTATTTTTAGTTTTGATATATAAATCTTTTCTAATATTTCTATGAGAATTTTTGGTCTGACCGGCTATTTAACTTTTCGAAAAGAGTTTGCTTTGGTGTTTGTTTTGTGATCCTCATGAATTGTTCTCTCATACAAGAAATAATTGGCTATATGAAAATGCAGTGAGAAACGAAGATACATGGTGAACTGAAATTTTCGACTCTGAATTCAAAATTTTTGAATGAATTTTTTTATGTTCCAAGTAATTCAAAAACTATGCAGAACTCTGAGCTTGCAGAATATCATATACAAGTGGGACCTGATAGGCTATTATTTGAAGAAATAAGCCATCAAAGGTACTGAAGTGAACATTTTCGTACGTGATACTTCAAATGTTGTGAATAAACATATCACAAGTTCTCAATTGAATCATGTCTGAATTTCAAAATTTAAATTTTATGTTCAGTGAAATCTGGATTTCAAAATTTGAATTTTATGTTCAGTGAAAAAGAAATAATAAATAAAATTCAATGTGAGGATTTTATACCATAAATTTTTTGTTCCATTTTCCCCTCAATTTTAGTAGCATCCCTGCTTCATATCCTGTCACCTAGAAAATAATGATAAGGATGACTAATAATGATATTTCATACAAACTGAATTATATTCTTGAGAATTATTAAGAATATGATCCACCACTCTCCGGAAGGCAGCGAGTGTTTTCGGTCTATTAACCACCCCGTATAACTGAAAGGTAGAACTGAGACCTCAGGCATTCAACATAACTGATCTGCAACACCATTCCAAACGAGTTTTTCACCAACAAAGTTAGCGTCATCAGGGAAGGAACTAGACTCATCTCAGAGACTAGATCAGATTCAGCCTAGTTCGTCTTCTGATGACGCCAACTGGTCGGTGAAAACGATTGTCCAGAAGAGTGTTGCAATTCTGAATAATAGTTCACAAAAATTCTCATTTTTCAAAGAATTGTTTGAAAGCAAGTTCAATGCTGAAAACAAATATTATGTTTTTACGGAATCGTGCTATGTAGACCCTCTGGAAAAAATTATATATGAATATAGTGTCCCATGTAAGTGAAAATTACCTCTTCCACATGCTATATTGTATAGCAATCCTGTGAATGATATCTGATGCAAGTCTGATGCTAGTCTGTTGAGCTAGTGAACACTTTCCTCACTATCACTAATTTCACTATTCTTATTCTAATCTTAATTTTCACTGTCTAACTCCAAATTAAATTCTATTCTATTTACTCTCCTTTCGACAAATTTGGGGTACATAGAAGTTGAATAATGATTTAAGTCTAACACTATTTCTCTGTTTTTACTTGGCTCGATACATTTCCTGTTTCTTGTCAAACTTCATCCACTTCTCATTTCAACTACATATGTATTATCTTGTATTAACTTGCTCAACTATCAGCCCTGGCAACCAGTCTGACTTTGGTTTCATTTATACATAGAAATTTTCACTTGGTGGAGTGGTTGCAAAGTTTTGAAACCTCTTTTACTTAATAGTTTTCACATACGAGTTGTCGCTTACTGATAAATTCGTTAAATTCTGTGTGATTTACCGGTTTTGCTTGTAGCTCATTATAACTTTGTGGTATTATAGACCTGAGTTCGTATTTGTACAGTCTACACATCTTTGCAAATAGTTTTTTTTCAATTATCTGCTTCCTTTCTTTGACACATAGAAAAATGGAAATCCAAAACCATTCTTTTCCAAAAGTCATAAGACATGTTGATGCGGGATGGTTAGTTGAAGATGGTTTGAAGTAAATTTTTGTCTCAGCATTCATCTCAATATTATGAAAGACAAGCCATCGAAACTCAAGCAAATTGAATATTGACGAGGTCTCATTTTTTATTGTGCAATTCAGTTGCAAACTTGCTCCAAATACCACCAAGTAAGATAACACTCAATTTTTCCCCTAATATCCGTCGTACAAACCCCATTTACGAAATATGCAACAAATTAAATTATTGGGCGAAATTAAAAATTCTCTCCAATGGATGTAATAATGCTAATTTGATTATGAATATCAGTGCTGAAAGTTTTGTTAATTGAATTCGCAAAAGCTTTCAATCGGTTATATCATGTAACTGAAATTCACTTCAAACAGATTTGAAGAAATATAGGTGAAACTTAAATGATGTTGGTGAAACTGATGTGAAAATAATTAATATGAACAAGCCCTCAGAATGAGATACATTGATTAACGAATCAATAATTTTTTTCGATCCAAGAAGTTCTGTCTGAATATGTCTTTCAAACCGAAGGAATTATGCAAAAATTGAAGGCTAGGCCACTAAACAAAGTTTTTCAGCGATGAAATACTACTTTTCAACAGCGATAAAAGGGCCTCTCAGGGCCTAGTTACGAATCATCCTCACAATTTCGAACACTATAACTGTCCAGATCAAATAGAATCAAATATTCAAATATGAATGTGACTATACTTTGCGTGAATGCCTCTGCAAAAATCTACAGGTTTAGTTTGATATTATGATTATGACAGTGACTAGAGCTTACCGCTATTGAGATAACTCAAATGCAATTCAAATAAAACTTATCAATACAAGGGGCCAGTAGTTCCCAAACTCATTTTTCTCGTGGACCACTTTCAAAATTTTACCGGTTTCGGTGGACCCCCTGCTGCTACATTTCTACCACAGTCTTAAAGTCGCCAAAAAATGAAAATTGTGTCGCTTCTGAGTTCTGTCCCTATATTCCGATAGGTAAAATAAAAACGAAAAATGGT